>OY365810.1:17868357-17969596 GCA_959347315.1 Bimastos eiseni
TGTCGTTCAATCGTCGTGACTTCTTTTTGAAATGCATAATCATCTTTGCATAGAATGTCTGATCAATCTAAGGCTACAATTGTCGTCGATACGTCTTATCCACTAGAGTCATGAGACCGTATTTGTCATCACCTACAAGACATCATCTCATGTGTATCTTTTAATATATGATATTATTAATCTATAAAATAACATAGGCCCTACATTAAAATAATAAACTTATAGTATGCATACAATATGATAAATGAACATATTTCAGGTGTTAGTGAAGATTATTGCCATGGGAAAGAACTTCGTCAAACATAAGATAGAGGTAAGATATTATAACCAACTTAGTCATGACTGCTTTACAACAATTGGTTGCACTCACGTTGCCTAAATTGCTCTGTAGTACAACTGCAATTGCGCCGTCGAGGCCGTCGAGGCGTATGTACTTCTGAGCAAAAGATGTTGGAAGAAGGGCGATTCAAATTTCAGAATCAGTAAATAAGTAAATTGCAAAGATTTCATCGATTGAAGCGCTGAGTGAATCAATCGATCAGCGTTGGACTATACAGTCATACAATACATTATCTAGCATTTATATATAGTATCATTTACCCTCTCAAGTTTTGTACACAATTTGTGTCACTATTTCTGCAAGCAAGTATTGTGTACAGCCACAGATTTTCATATCCTAGAGATATTGATTATTCTTAACGACTCTTGCTGATTACCATAACTCTGTGGAGGGAGGGAGTGCGCTCAGTGTATATTTTTTTAATCTAAAAATAACGACTGTTTAAGCACCATTGTTAAAAGCTTGGAGAATACAGCATAGGGAATGATTACCTCTTCCATTGACCAACTGAATTGGGCAACAGAAGCAACCGAGAGATCGAATTAAATGGCCGAGTCCCTAATACGATTCAACAGAATAATTGTGAACTCTCATAATACTCGGACAAATGTATTTATATAAATCAGTCTAACTAGCCTCACATATACATTTGCCTACTTCTCGCTTATATATTTGCCTATTTCACTGAAACTCTTTTGGTCCGCATCCAAAGTGACCTTTATCGTGTCATTGACACGGTGGTCAGATGAACTTTCTGTCGTTCTTTGACGATAATTCTGAGTCTGATTGCGTGTACCACTCTATTGTCCTTCAGAGTCTCTGTCATATTTGACTTGACTGACGGTCCTCATGAATGGCTCCACTCCTTTCTCAATGACTGCACCACTTGTAATATTGCTGATCCCTCTAGGTCCCAATGGGACCTCGCTCATTTTGGAGCTCCACAGGGTTTGGTCCTTGACTTTAGTCCTTGTGCTTTGCATACTCTACATATCTATGGTAATATTAGTCTTTTGCTGCTCGCACGAATTGTATGAGGATGATCTACGTGTAGAGTCTTGCGCTTTGTTTCCTTAGATTTTCGATGCAAAGATCATAATGGCGTCCTTTGCAATTGATCTGATCTTTCTTGGTGGCGTTTCTGGTGAAGAGGGACCCAAGGCAGCCGCTGTTCTTGTCATTCTCTTGCTGTGGCGAATAGCCAGGGTCGTCGACGGTAGGACCCTGGAAAATTCTTTATCATCATCAACATCATCATCATCATCGTCATCGTCATCGTCACCTTCACCACCATTGTCATCCTCAACGTCATCCTCAGCGTCATCATCATCACCACCACTACCACCATCACCAACCCCATCATCGTCATTATCATCATCATCATCATCATCGTTGTCATCATCATCATCATCATCATCCTTATCATCATCATCATCATCATAATCTCTAAACATGCATGTATAAGCGGCTGAGTTTTGTGTAATTATGCAGACGGAGGTGGAAATGTTTCAGGAATCGTTGTGACGGTCAAGCAGCGCCAGGAATTTCGCATCCGTCTTCAGAAGAGAGCGCGAAGAACAGCCGAGAAGAAGATGGAGTCGTTCGAGGAAGACAGACATGCCAAAACGGTACAAGAATTACATTCTATTCCGTTCCATTCCATTCGAATCAAATCAATTCCATTTATTCCGTTTCATTTGATTTTCTTCCGTTCCATGTGATTCCATTCCATTTCGTTCCATTTCGTTCCGTCCCATTTTTATTTTATTCCGTTGGTTCTATTTCGTTTCATTTAGTTCCACTCTGTTCTATTTGATATGTTCTGTTCCATTCCGTTAATTTAGATTTCACTCTATTACGTTCTGTTCCATTCTGTTCTATTCCACTCCATTCCATTTACGTTCCACTCTGTCTCATTCGATTCCTTTTCGTTCCATTCCGTTCCATTCCATTCAATTCCATTCAGTTCCATTCGCGTCGAATATCGTCGTTGTCCTAACGCGTCTAACGAGTCAGACGTGCGATAGATTCGCGTTATTTATCACGCATCAGTTAATAGCAGCCCGCGTCCAGTCCGTAGCCACGTATAAACAAACAACCTTCAATATCTGTCTGCACAGTTTGCACACATGCTTACGCGTTATTAGTATTAATCCGTTAAGTGAGAGCTCAGACAAACTGGTTGACATGATTTCACTCGTTCTGCATAGCTTAATTGAGTCTTACTTGCATAAATTTAGTCTAAATAGGACGTTACTCATATATTGAGATTAGTTGCTCGACTGGATATAAACGCAGTAATTGAAAAATGTGTTCATTTCAACGAACACAGCTCAGCTGTTCGTTGAAATGAATACATTTTCAGCATTTTCTGTTCGTTGAGTAAAACATTTTTGAACCTTTCGATACTACTTCTGTTCGTTGAGAAAACTAGTGCAGAAGAGTTGAACTCATTTTGCACTGACTTCGAGAACTTCTCCATTCTGCAGATATTTCTGAAGACGTCCAGTTTACCCTCACAAATACCGAATAATCCGTAAGTTCCACGACAAAGGGCAGAAAGACTGTTGTCAGTTGCATCAGGTGTATCCTTTTTGTTCCTTCTTTATGAAGCACTGAGAATGTACCTTGCTTGCTAAGTGGGGGGGGGGGGCGTTTGAGCAAGGTTCGCTCCAAGACGCAGAAACAAAGGCAGCTACGCCACTGGGGCTAGGCCTATGTCGATCTGGGTTCTTGTTTCCGTGCGATAAACCAGTACATTCTGTTCATTCGATAGGAAGAGAGGGAGGAGCAAGAGGAGTAAGTGGATGTAAACATGGAGCAGAGGTGCAGAAGGAAGAGCAGGAGGCGACGGAGCAGAAGGATTAAGAGCAGAAGGAGGCTTATTAGAAGAAAGAGCATGAGGCGCAGGAGCAGGAGGAGGATACAGCGCAGAAGAAGAAGTAGCAGACGCAGAAGGGATGAGGTACTCGCAGCCAACGGGAGCAGTTACTGGATCCGCTTGATAATAAGTCTACAGTTTGTAGGTTGATTTCTTTTAGAAACAGATCGAAGCTTTGAAGGATCTGTGTACGAAGGCAGGAATCACTGATGCAGACATCGCTGCCTGTGCACCAAGACGTAAGCCACATCTACTCACTCCCATCCATCCATCCGTCCGTCCGTCCGTCCATCCATCCATCCGTCCATTCTTCCATCCATTCATCAATCCATCCATCCATCCATCCATTCATACATTCCTTCATCCATCCATCCATCCATTCATACATTCCTTCATCCATCCATCCATCCATTCATACATTCCTTCATCCATCCATCCATCCATTCATACATTCCTTCATCCATCCATCCATCCATTCATACATTCCTTCATCCATCCATCCATCCATCCATTCATACATTCCTTCATCCATCCATCCATCCATCCATTCATACATTCCTTCATCCATCCATCCATCCATCCATTCATTCATACATTCCTTCATCCATCCATCCATCCATTCATACATTCCTTCATCCATCCATCCATCCATTCATACATTCCTTCATCCATCCATCCATCCATTCATACATTCCTTCATCCATCCATCCATCCATCCATCCATCCATCCATCCATTCATACATTCCTTCATCCATCCATCCATCCATCCATTCATACATTCCTTCATCCATCCATCCATCCATTCATTCATCAATCAGTTCATCCATCCATCCATTCATACATTCCTTCATCCATCCATCCATCCATTTATTCATTCATCAATCAGTTCATCCATCCATCCATTCATACATTCCTTCATCCATCCATCCATCCATCCATTCATTCATCAATCAGTTCATCCATCCATCCATTCATACATTCCTTCATCCATCCATCCATCCATCCATTCATTCATCAATCAGTTCATCCATCCATCCTTCCATTCATCTAACCATATCATTCTTCCATTGTGCATTATGCCTAGTAGGCCTACCTGACTAAAATGGATAGCATTGGGCTCTAAAGTCTCTAAAGACGCTGTGTAAAATGTGGGCATTACATGTACATATCAACGGAAGAAGTTTTTTGTCAACATATTGCTATGTGTCAGTTGCTTTGAAATGATAACATGAGACACATGTACAGTGTATCTATCTATGACTGATATTTTCCATCTTAATGTATGCAATGCGCCTCTGTTTCTGCTGATGTTCCTCCTTCCATTGATCTGTTCTGTCGGAATTGTTCATTCGTTCGTTCGTTCGTAGACCATCGTCAGGTGAACACGACGCTATGTGCTCTCTCATCCGTTGCTCGTCTTTCGGTCAGCATGACGATGCTCATGTCATCTGGAATCTATCGACCGAGACTCCTCGACGAAGACGGTCTCGTCTTACCAAAGGTTCTTGGTCCGAAGGTGAAGGTCAAGGACCAGGAGGATCGGCGCTCCTCTCAAAGCCATCACCTTCAGCACCTGCAGCAACAGCAACAGCAACAACAATCCGGAAGCAACCTACCACGCATCGAAAGCCTTCCCATAATTCAGGACAGTTTTGCCTCCACTTCCGGTAACAAGCAGCACAAAATGGTGAACACAAAGACCGGACGGAAGCAGTATGGCGCCGCCGGCTCAAAGACCTATCACCATCAGCCAGTCATCGAAATGAATGAAGAAGGCGCTGGTCCAGTAGCAAAGGACGCTGACGACAATTGCCAAGCGGAGTCGGGGCCTATAAGGGCCAATGACCCTTGTGACCCCTGGGTCCATTGCCCGGTCGTCTGCGGCAGTAGTCCAGTCAACAGGTCAGGGGTTCATATACTCATCGACGGAAGTTCAGATGCAGAAGCCGATGACCACCCAATCGACGACGACGACGAATCACCCTCTTTCATCGTTGTTAATGCTGCGACGGATTTTCCCAATAACACCTCCGAGGTGAAGGTCATTGACTGGAAGGCTGGAACGCAGAATACTTGTAAAGCGCCAGATGATAAGATTTCTCCAAGTTTAATAGACGACGGAAACCTAACAAATTGTACCGAGGAAGAGGAGGAAGATGAGGAGGACGAGGAGAAGAAGAATGAGGACTTCGATCATCGAGCGTTTGAATCCAGTGAATCCGGTTGGAAGAAGACAGTTCCCGATTGCGCCACAAAGATATGAGTTGTCCGAGCAGCGACGACAGCAAAGAAGTGAACGCTTTTTTCTAAGCACAATTTTCTTCATTGCGGTTGCTACACGTTGTAGAATATGGTAGATTCCAACACTGTTGTAATTCGTCTCCTGCCAAAGCAATTTTCGTTGACCATCATTTCGCCAAAAGATTAATCCTACGTGGGCATAAATAAGAACGACTTAATAGATCTCTAACTTTTTTAATAGATCTACGCAGTCCAGTCATATAGAAGACAGTTTGACTAAATATGGTCCTTTTCATAACATCCGGTCATCATTCCACTGAACTGCGTCCGAGTCGGTCAAGATTCTCGAACCATTGAGCTACATTGTAGACAACCAACCGATCCGAGTCTTCTTATTCACTCGACTTTCACTGCCTATCTGTAGCCCACGAAAGCAAGATGCAGCAACATTTTCACCTTTTCCGTACAACGACAATGACGCTCTAAAGATTTTCAGATGTAATCAGAAAGAAATTGCTCTGCGTGAATTCTGTCAACTAAACCTCGTTAGCGTTTCGTCTGATTAATGCGAACTGTCGTTTTCGATTTCACTGTTTTAGTGTCCAACGTATTGTCCTCCGATTAGAAGGAGACAGGGTGACTACTCCTGCGTAGAAATGTTACGAATGTTCTGCAATTGATTCGTTTAGGATGTCGATGGTGAGTCATAATATATGCAGAGGCTGACAAACTAGATCGATGTCTTCTGAGTCCCGGTATATGATCTACCGGGTATCATTATCATGTGGGTTGGCTGGCCTTCGTTGATGTCACGTAGAAGGATAGGGAGAGAAGATGCGTCCTCCTGCTCCTCCTCTAAGAAGCTGTACTCCGTTGCAACACAGCAGAAGGCGTTTTATACTCGTCTATGCAAATGTAGAGCGAATAGAATCGTCGTCGTTTCTGAAGCAAATATGCAGGATGAGATATCCAATCATTCGACAGTTTGCTATTCTGTGGATAGTCCTAAAGGTCCGGAGACTGTTTCCTCTGCGCGGAATTCGCAAAGAAAAGACGACGCTCAAGTCTGTATATGATTCTTATCGCGTCATTCAGGCACCATAGGCCTAATTATTGTCATTTCCTTAAAAGTCTGCCTGCTGCTATCTTGAAAAAGTACAACTGTTTTTAGAGAATGATCTTGATATTCCCGGTGATATTGCAGTAGGAGAGAGAAATAGGGCGAGAAGTTTTGTTCTAAATCGTCGTTTTAATGTGAACAGAAGGAGAAGTGATCTGAAGTATGAGCGAGAAGAGATGTGACGTGATGTCTTTCATCAATATTAACTAAGAGTAGAGGCCGTTAATTAGATTGCTAGTTAATGCAAACGTTAGCCGAGACAATGGAATGCATGCATGACCAGTTTGACCACGATATTCAGTTTCAAAGGCAACGTTGCATTTGAGTACATGTCATACATACAAACATCACCGGAGATTTCAGACTTATTGAGTTGAAAGGAGATCAGATGTCATTTACAATTGATTTGGTTAGGCAGAATATAATAAGGAACAAATAATTTATCATATGCAAGGCAAGGTCATGTTAAACAGCAACAGAAGATGAAGCAGATGATATTTAGGAGACTGGTAAGAAAATAAACCCAGGTATCGATATATCGGTGTTTAATTAAGACCCGCATGAACGAGAAAATAAGAAAATAGAACGAGAAACCCTTTGCGAGCTTTAATTAGCGATTGAATAAACACAATGTATCGGATGCAACGCAATGGGGATCAATAAGCTTATAATATGGGCTGATGCAGAGGGAAAATTTAGTTGTGAAAGGAATTCATCAACTTTACGCTATTGTGCTTTAAGACTGAGAAGCAAGTGAAAAAGTCAGCGTATAGGCCTACGAACTATTTTTAGCTTTGGAGGGCAGATGAGGTTCTAAGTCTGTGTGTCAAAAGGACGATAACCAGTTCCAAAGAAAAACACAATCTTAGGCCAAGCTCTTCTTTAGATAAGGTAGAAAACAGAATAAGACTATATAAGCACCTATCGATTCCTAGACAAAAAATTGACAATGGGGGTCATTATTATTCGACTCTATTATTCATGATAGGTAAATTATATCTAATAACTTGATGACTGTGTCATGATGCGTGCATGTATAAGATGAGGGGCGGCGATCCCGGGGGTCGAGGGGTACAAGTCCCCCCACCTTTTACAGAGAGAGGACACGTTATACGTGTGTCCCCCCACATATCCTACCCATCTCATTGGGTGTCCCCCACCTGTCAAACGAGATCGCCGCCTCTGTATAAGATTCAAACCTCTGATTCTGAATTGACTTTGCGGATATCTGACTAAGTGGGTAGATTTGTTGTCGGATATTGTATTCTGTGAATAATTAGCTGCAGAGTTTCTTTTAGACTACATCAGTAAACTTTTATACATTTGAGAAATAAAAAAAGTTGAAGAACCTCTGATATTATAATTTGATTACGCGATAGTGTGCAGTCGTCGTGAGTCACAACCAACACATAATTTCATGAGGCTACGTCAGACTTTGCATATAAAGAATTTCTAGTCTTCAAAGTCACCTAGGGTTCAATAGAATTGCGACTGTAGAAAACAATTGTTGTAAATTTCAACGGAAGCAATTCTTCCTTTCTTCATCCCAATAAAAGCAGCCGACAACATACGTTACAACGAGCAAATGCATGGACAATAATAACAGTGACAGCAAATACAAGCATGAAATTTTGTACAATCATTATATATTGTATTGTTATAAAATTTGGATGTTGGGCCACGCGAAAAAATTATTTAAAAAAAATATTTTGAAAATAAAAAAAATTATTTTTTTTATTAAAGTGAACAAAATTCTTTAATAAAAGCCAAGTTACACCCTTTAAACATGTAAATGTTAAATATTCAAACCAAGAATCAATTAAAAATCATGGTCACAAACTTTTGAAATTGTTTATTTTTGCCCTTAAAAGTAGTTGTTAATAACAATGTTTCTTAGAATCAACATTAAAGTTGAAATTGAAGGTATGTTTTGATTTAAGACCTACTTTAGCCTTTGTCCAATATCGTATGACTATAAATGCGACTCTGGCCTTCATCTAAAGGATCTGCCCCAAGACCCCGCTTGATATGTAATGTAATAGAACATTTATATAGGGCTCTACAAGATACCTATTCAGAATCGCTCTCTGAGCTGGCCTAAGTGATGTTAAATGTCATTTCAATGGTATCATACTACTAAAATACATTAGTTAGATAAGCAATACATAGTAAGCTGAATTACTCCAAATCTGGTACATTGCGTTTGGTATTTGGTATCGAGTTTGCTTGTTTAAAATCGTCTAGAATATTTCAGGCGTGTCTAAAAAGGCTTTCTTTGTACTAGTCAGAAGATAACCTGAAGATGAGATATCGAAAAAGATAGAAAGCAGCAATATAAAAACTGTTCTCGGGAATTGGTACTATATATACATGATAAGTTTCAAATTGAAATTACAAATGAACAATATTCCAGAAAACTGATACATTAGTATTTTACAGCCTTTTATATAAGATCACTTGTCTTTTACTGTCTCGTACTGTCTTGAACCTAGTGTCTCGGTCTCGTTCTTGGTTCCTCGCTGTCTCGGTCTCGGCACCTCACTGTCTCGGTCTCGTCTTGGTCTTGAAGTTTCAAGTCTTCCATACAACACTGATATTAATAATAATAATAATAATAATAATAATAATAATAATAATAATAATAAATAAAAATAATAATAATAGGAGACACTTTGTTTTATTGCACTTCTGAAGTTCCAGTATACAAACATCGTAATAATAACAATACTAATAATATTGTTAATATTGATGTTGTTGCTGCTGCTGCTGTTGCTCCTGTTGCCATCATGATAATAAAACCTCCCCCCTCTCTCTCTCTCTCTCTCTCTTATTGAAGTCGTGAACTCCTATGATTCTAGTGGCGCTATGTAAATACGTGATTACGAAACAGCAGAGAGACAAAACGCCTCCGCACAGAAACCACCTGTCGTCCTCTTGAGAGCAGATGGAGAGCGACCTGCTGACGGTGTCACACTCCTTTCTTGGTCACATGGATGATGGTAGTCTCCTTTCAAATGTCATTAGAAATCCCATTAGGCTTGATTTTATTAGAATAAATTAGATCTATTCAACTGGAAGTAGATCAGATCTCATCAACTCGTGACTGTCCTAGACATATATTCATCTAGTGCCACTTCAAAGATACTCAACGCTTCCGCCTAGGGCGAACCAATATATTAGCAAACAAAATTAAACGGTTTTTCGTATTTGATGGCATCAAGTCAATGAAAAACTCAGGAATGGTCTGATCCTGTCTGGTGCTCAATATGCACCAAGTTTCTTCCTGTCTTATGGCATGGGTCATTACAATTTTAGAAAGCTAGATCCATATGTTCTACTGTTATGAATCTCTCTTATGCAATGTAGTATTACGGGCAAAATTTCTCAAGGTGAGTAGACTTCAACCCAGCTACAACTCTTCTAAACAATAGCCTCATGCGAAATGTATAAACAAGATGAGATGTGGCGTATGTGTCATGTGCTGTCGCAATATTCAAATATTAAAAGCATAATTTGATATTCTGTGACTATTAAAGTGTTTAAAAGGAAATAAACAGATGTTAATGATGCTCTAATTAAACCCATGAGTTGAGTTACTCATAATGTCTACTTCAGTAACAATATTGGTGATTAAACGTTTGATTGGTGTCGTTGTAGGCATAAATTTGGCTGTTCTTAGGCCTATATGCATTGCGTTTCAAAATGATCAGGCTTTCCAGGTAGTGAGGCTACTTCAATAACAAGACTTTCTGGATAATACGGTCATAATTTTAAGATATTTAAAAACGAATGTTTGATTTAATTGGATTCGACTAAAAGACCATAGATAGGACTTGTGCACTGGGTGGAGAGAGATTGGTACAATTGATGGCTTTATATACTCTGTCCCTGCCATTCATTGGTCAAACATCGTTAACATTGTTTAAGGTACAGCAGTCGACTGCTGCTTGGGAGTTTCCTTGTTGCCATCCATTTTCTGTAGACTCTAAACATGAAAACATAAATGGTCAACTGACTATAAGAATGAAGTATGCAAACAATGTAAATATTTTATAAGATTCAGATTCTGTTCTCTGTTTATTACAAGGCGATTAATTACTTTCAACGGCCGTAAGATTTTGTTTCATCAGTGTGACATTGCTTATTATAATGCATATTATATTAAAATCTCAGGTCAAAGTCAGCTGCACCAAATGGTTATGGTTACTAAAGCAATCATGTCTCAGCATATTTTTAGCAATTGGTTCCTTGCTGGTACTCATAGTTTGCGTATGGGGAAAGGTAAAGTAAAGTAATAGTATGTTTCTGGAACCCTGTATGTTACAAATATAGATGGCTGGATGTTTTAATGTTTAAATTTTAATGTTTAAATTAACTAAATTAGATTCTCTGTGTAATATAAAGTAAATATAGATTGCGAGGGAAGGAAACGAAACTGGTGGACGAAGGTTATGCAAATGAACTGAACTATATCAATGGACATTGAAGTCCTCAGTGGCTTTTGTAGCCATAGTTTAGTATAGGATGTCGTAAAACAATGAGTTACTACCCGTGTTGGGCACGAGACTAAAACTTCGAGACCAAGTCCAAGACCGAGAGGTCGAAGACCAAGACCAAGTGGTCCGAGACCAAGACCAAGACCAAGATCGGGTGGTCCGAGACCAAAACCAAGACCGAGGGTCCGAGACCAAGACCAGACCAAGACCGATACTCTTTTTATAAACAATTCAATTTATTAAGACGCTAAAACGGAATGACACGCTTAAATAATGAATTTTATTGCTGAAGAATACTAATCTTAATAATTGTCCAGATAAACTTTTACCGGCCAGTCTGAACTTTTGCAGGTTCACCCCTTGGCTTCGGCCTGAGAATATCACATTATAAATTACTTACAGTATACGATACGTAAATATTTTAAGGCATCTGAACAAGTAGATTAACGTTCCGTTTGAATGGTGTAGGCCTACTTGTACTCGGAATTGTAGATGACTACACGTGGCCGACCACATAATTATTAGATTGTTCCAAAACCTTGACATTTGTGAAAGCAAATTTTGAAATGGCTGGTTCCGTTGCAAATGTATTTTTTGCTCATAGTATCATGTATATATAGATTGTCAGCACGTCATAAATCGATAACAAGCGCGTAAAGCCTAAATATTCGGTGTCTCTAATAATCGAAAATAACCGAAAAGTATTAAAGAAATTGCTCTGATACGGCAAATGCCAAAGAATGCTAACCTAAGACGGAGACCAATCCCAAGACCGTTCCTTTAAGACCAAGACCGACGCAGTCGAGACCAAGACCAAGACCAAGACCGATAGTCCGAGACCAAGACCGATGGTCCGAGACCAAGACCGATGGTCCGAGACCAAGACCGATGGTCCGAGACCAAGACAAAGACGATGCATTCGAGACCAAGACCAAGACCGCAGTTTTCCGGTCTCGAGACCGTCTTGAGACCAAGACCGCGGTCTCGAGACCACATCCCTGGTTAATACTGGCAGTAAAATTGCGACTACACATGTAGTATAAAGGAAATAATTATGTGAGACTGTAGCAAGTGCGTGTGGGGAAGGAAGAAAGAAAAGAAGGCGCTCAAGAAAAAATGGATGGACGAGATACACGAGAAAACCGGAATGAACCTGGAGGAATTAAGGGATGCGTCTTCGGAAAGAAAGAATTGGAGAAGGTTGATCATGACGGTCATTAGAGTTCACCGAATTTACAGTACAAGATGACAGGGTAGCAAGTGCTACGCAAAAGAAAGTGCAAGACAAATGTACGCCAAGTCAAAGTTGACGAAAGTCAAGTTAGCGACAGTAGATGTATACAAGACAAAGTAGGTTACAGTAATTGAATAATAGACAAATGTAAGATACAACGGGATGCAGGGTGAGGCTATCAGTAAGATGAACAAAAGGTATTGACACAGGTCGTTCAACAAGAATTGGTGCTTTAAATTTACTCTATGTACCATCTCTGGGTGGGGCATTCTGCTGAACGTAGTTGTAACAGAGCAGTAAAAACCAGCTGTTTTGTGCTCTTTGCTCTACGAATTTTAATATTGTCACATCCTTCCCACAATTCTAGTCTAACTGATCGCATTGTCTTCTGCAGGACTTCCTTCGGAAGATTTGTTTATCACAGTGGCTCTCCAGTGGTAATCACCTTTTGGAATTCATGCAATCTGCGCTTCAAGACGCTGGCGTTTTGCGTCAGTCGTGTGAAAAGCTAGTTACACATAGTTTTAGCATAAGCATGTTATGCTTTAGGCGGTAACAGGCAATGATTCCGTCCGATACACAAACTTGGGTGTCGTCAGGGGCTTGGATCAAAGGTGAATTGCGCCATCTTCTGAATTTGTCAACATTTGTGCCAGGATAGACGATTCTGGCGTGACGCCCGAAATCAATATACAAACGACGCTAGAAAAGAGCTTGAGCGCCTATAAAGACCAAGACCAAACGAAGACCAAACAAAGACCAAACGAAAACCAAACAAAGACCAAACAAAGACTAAACAAAGACCAAGCGAAGACCAAGCGAAGACCAAACGAAGACCAAACAAAGACCAAGCGAAGACCAAACGAAGACCAAACGAAGACCAAACAAAGACCAAACAAAGACTAAACAAAGACCAAACAAAGACCAAACAAAGACCAAACAAAGACCAAACAAAGACTAAACAAAGACCAAACAAAGACCAAACAAAGACTAAACAAAGACCAAACAAAGACCAAACAAAGACTAAACAAAGACTAAACAAAGACCAAACAAAGACCAAACAAAGACCAAACAAAGACCAAACAAAAACCAAACAAAGACCAAACAAAAGACAACACAAAGACCAAACGAAGACCAAACAAAGACTAAACAAAGACTTAACAAAGACCAAACAAAGACTAAACAAAGACCAAACAAAGACCAAACAAAGACCAAACAAAGACTAAACAAAGACCAAACAAAAACCAAACAAAGACCAAACAAAAGACAACACAAAGACTAAACAAAGACCAAACAAAGACCAAACAAAGACTAAACAAAAACCAAACAAAGATCAAACAAAAGACAACACAAAGACCAAACGAATACCAAACAAAGACTAAACAAAGACCAAACAAAGACCAAACAAAGACCAAACAAAGACCAAACAAAGACCAAACAAAAACCAAACAAAGACCAAACAAAAGACAACACAAAGACCAAACGAAGACCAAACAAAGACTAAACAAAGACTTAACAAAGACCAAACAAAGACTAAACAAAGACCAAACAAAGACCAAACAAAGACCAAACAAAGACTAAACAAAGACCAAACAAAAACCAAACAAAGACCAAACAAAAGACAACACAAAGACTAAACAAAGACCAAACAAAGACCAAACAAAGACTAAACAAAAACCAAACAAAGATCAAACAAAAGACAACACAAAGACCAAACGAATACCAAACAAAGACTAAACAAAGACTAAACAAAGACCAAACAAAGACCAAACAAAGACCAAACAAAGACCAAACAAAAACCAAACAAAGACCAAACAAAGACTAAACAAAGACTAAACAAAAACCAAACAAAGACTAAACAAAGACCAAACAAAGACTAAACAAAGACCAAACAAAGATCAAACAAAGACCAAACAAAGACCAAACAAAGACCAAACAAAGACTAAACAAAGACCAAACAAAGATCAAACAAAAGACAACACAAAGACCAAACAAAGACCAAACAAAGACCAAACAAAGACTAAACAAAGACCAAACAAAAACCAAACAAAGACTAAACAAAGACCAAACAAAGACTAAACAAAGACCAAAAAAAGACCAAACAAAGACCAAACAAAGACCAAACAAAGACCAAACAAAGACCAAACAAAGACCAAACAAAGACCAAACAAAGACCAAACAAAGACTAAACAAAGACCAAACAAAGACCAAACAAAGACTAAACAAAAACCAAACAAAGATCAAACAAAAGACAACACAAAGACCAAACGAATACCAAACAAAGACTAAACAAAGACCAAACAAAGACCAAACAAAGACCAAACAAAGACCAAACAAAGACCAAACAAAAACCAAACAAAGACCAAACAAAAGACAACACAAAGACCAAACGAAGACCAAACAAAGACTAAACAAAGACTTAACAAAGACCAAACAAAGACTAAACAAAGACCAAACAAAGACCAAACAAAGACCAAACAAAGACTAAACAAAGACCAAACAAAAACCAAACAAAGACCAAACAAAAGACAACACAAAGACTAAACAAAGACCAAACAAAGACCAAACAAAGACTAAACAAAAACCAAACAAAGATCAAACAAAAGACAACACAAAGACCAAACGAATACCAAACAAAGACTAAACAAAGACTAAACAAAGACCAAACAAAGACCAAACAAAGACCAAACAAAGACCAAACAAAAACCAAACAAAGACCAAACAAAGACCAAACAAAGACCAAACAAAGACTAAACAAAGACCAAACAAAGACCAAACAAAGACTAAACAAAGACTAAACAAAAACCAAACAAAGACTAAACAAAGACCAAACAAAGACTAAACAAAGACCAAACAAAGATCAAACAAAGACCAAACAAAGACCAAACAAAGACCAAACAAAGACTAAACAAAGACCAAACAAAGATCAAACAAAAGACAACACAAAGACCAAACAAAGACCAAACAAAGACCAAACAAAGACTAAACAAAGACCAAACAAAAACCAAACAAAGACTAAACAAAGACCAAACAAAGACTAAACAAAGACCAAAAAAAGACCAAACAAAGACCAAACAAAGACCAAACAAAGACCAAACAAAGACCAAACAAAGACCAAACAAAGACCAAACAAAGACCAAACAAAGACTAAACAAAGACCAAACAAAGACCAAACAAAGACCAAACAAAGACTAAACAAAGACCAAACAAAAACCAAACAAAGACCAAACAAAGACTAAACAAAGACCAAACAAAGACCAAACAAAGACCAAACAAAGACCAAACAAAGACCAAACGAATACCAAACAAAGACTAAACAAAGACCAAACAAAGACCAAACAAAGACTAAACAAAGACCAAACAAAAACCAAACAAAGACCAAACAAAAGACAACACAAAGACCAAACGAAGACCAAACTAAGACCAAACAACTTATCTCTTTATTCGTCAGAACGCAGTCTGCGCTGAAGTCGTGTGAACTCTGACCTTCTTCTCTTCTGATTCTTTCATGACTTCGTAGCGATCTCTAGCATCGATCAAAGGCTTCACGATGACGTCATATAACTGCGGAAACAGCTGTAAAGAGAAGCACACGTGACTGTCCGTTCAGCTGCTAAAACTGCGCTGTTCGCCAATTATAGCCTACACAGGTATATGATCACATAATACGGTACAGGTAATGTTTGTGATCATTCTCAAGTATACATTATATAAAATCTACTCTGATGTATGACGTGAATAACAATTGCATTGGGTCGATCGATGATCGTGGAAAGATGACATCTAATCGTGTGTGCAAGATGTGGCCCAGTGCAGGTAATAAAAAGCTATTAGGTAGAGAGAGATACAGAGACAAAGACAGACAGAGAGAGAGAGAGAGAGAGAGAGAGAGAGAGAGAGAGAGAGAGAGAGAGAGAGAGAGAGAGAGAGAGAGAGAGAGAGAGTAAGCAGAAAAAGACGACCATTTCACAAATGAGTCTCATTCTTGGGTAGGACTGACGTGGCCTGAGAACATTATGAAATACATCAGATGCAATAAACACACAACATCTGCAGCTTTTGGATAATAATTGGTTTTATCGCATATTAACGGTTAATGGCGTGCGCCAGAGTCTAATGGTTGGCCGTCTATACCGTCAACGGAGAAGTTGGGGTTCAAATTGTATCCGGCGGAGGAAAAAATTTCTATTACCTAGACCGCCGTATTTGGGCTAAACATTTGTATATAGGCGTATGCGGCATTTTTACGATGTCTGCTTTATAACCCCAGTACACAGAAAAACGATTTTTACAATATCTGAGATTATGTGTATTGAAGTTTATGATTTTATAAACTCCCTAATGATGAGTCAGAGAGCGAAGAGTTGGAGCTGATGTGTGTATCTTCGTTTATTGAGAAAAAGAAAATGTCGCTGTCAAAAATGCAGCCACTTACAAGTTCGTGACAATATTATTATGTCAAACAGCCGCTCAATAAGTGAGTTTATTAGGTCTTATTCCGAAAATGTTCCAGTCTATGGGAATAGTATACTAGTTCACAGACTTACAGTGGGTGCTTGGGAGGACACGAGAGTTCCTAATATATGTTTTTGTTCATTAGTCTCAGCAGAAAGTTCCTTTTATCTTTATCTGGTTGACTTTGTGATAATGAAGACAATGATTGTGCGTTGCAAGACAGCGACGGTGATGGCAATATGAACGATGAAGATGAATCTGGCATTTCCCTTTTTGTTATTAACAATTGATCATATGGATATTCAATCGCAATATTTTATTTTTTGTGTTCATCAAAAGCTACCTGTTATATGAAACAAGGCTACTAAACGTAAGCGCTAGTGTATAAGCTTGTGCCCCGCCCATGACTTTTGAATAGTGAAAGAAATTTAGAGATTACAATTACGAAGCAGATACAATGTTAAAAGGTTCTAAAAGGTTCATTTTAGAACTAAATAAAGCGATATGGCAAAGCTCAGTGAAGTAACAATACTTTGATTAATAATTTTTTATGCGTTTGATTGAGCCAGAAATATGGCCAGTGGTGGTTGTGGTAGGGGTGGTGGTGGTGGTAGGGGTGGTGGTGGTTGTGGTAGGGGTGGTGGTGGTGGCGGTGGTTGTGGTAGGGGTGGTGGTGGTGGTGGTGGTGGTGGTGGCGGCGGAGGTGGTGCTGTACCTTGGCGACTGTGTCGAACATTGGGATGAGAACGAACTTAATGAATCCAATCTGTGCTGTTGGTTTCGTCACTTTCTCTCGGTCCATGAAAGGCGCCACAGGAAGTCCTTCTTCCTTCTCTCGATCAGACTGAACAGCGCACACAACAACACCTTCCTTCTATCAAACGAACATCTATAAAGCGACCATTAAATCTTACACTACCTTTTTTGCTATTAACAATTGATAAAAATGCATATTTAATCATATTATTTTCAGATGAAGTTAAACTCTTGAAATCGATCAATAAATGAAAGTTTGCTTTGTTTACTTGTAGTGTAAAGAATTAACATCACTTCAAATTCATTTCGTTCCTTGCGCTCTGTTGATCGTCTTGATCTTCTACCAGTTGAGAGAGAGGAATAGGACTAAGACTGCCTTGGCCCAACACCGGGCTTTTGCTGTTCTGGGTTCATATACCTGGAATAACCTTCCTCCATCACTAGGCGCTAAACTAGTAACTTCCTTTTCTACAGCGGACTCATTCTTTAAAGGCGTGTCTTTTTTACCCGGGGTTTCGGTGCTGAGAGCGCCTCAGAGTAGGCTAGTAATGATCCCTAGACCAACGGATCTGAGTTGATTTCATACAGATCAGAAGTTTTCGGACCTGAGGTCAGCGCGGTAAAGCTGCTAGGAGGAAGTGCGCGTTTGGCCAGCCTCCAAGCAGCAGCGTGATAATTATATCATGGCTGTGGTGAAGTGCGTTACACAACCTCCCTCGTCTTAGTGGAAATGTGCTTGCATAGAATTTAAGACAGGGCTGACGAATCCTAATAGTAGTATCTTCGTTTCTAATTTATAACTTACGACTACAAGAACAGCATGAACGTAAGATGAAAAGTTATTAAAGGAGTCGAACCTAACTGTCGGCAGCCATGCAACGTGCCCATCACGCTATACGTTTATCTTAACCAACGCCGAAGGGTAGCGAAAGAAGGACTAATCAACCTTAGGGGTAGTTGGAATCGAACTCTGCACACCAATGTCTACGGATATCATTATTCTACGGATATTAATCATTATACGGATATCCATTATTCTACGGATATTATTCATCATACGGATATCCATTATTCTACGGATATTAATCATCATACGGATATCCATTATTCTACGGATATTAATCATCACACGGATATCCATTATTCTATGGATATTAATCATCATACGGATATCCATTATTCTACGGATATTAACCATTATACGGATATCCATTATTCTGCGGATATTAACCATTATACGGATATCCATTATTCTACGGATATTAATCATCATACGGATATCCATTATTCTACGGATATTAATCATCATACGGATATCCATTATTCTACGGATATTAACCATTATACGGATATCCATTATTCTGCGGATATTAATCATCATACGGATATCCATTATTCTACGGATATTAATCATCATACGGATATCCATTATTCTGCGGATATTAACCATTATACGGATATCCATTATTCTACGGATATTAATCATCATACGGATATCCATTATTCTACGGATATTAATCATCATACGGATATCCATTATTCTACGGATATTAATCATCATACGGATATCCATTATTCTGCGGATATTAATCATCATACGGATATCCATTATTCTACGGATTCCTCTGTCTCAACTGGTATATGCAGGGATATTAGATCAAGATCCAAGCACTGACGTGTGTATGGTTTTCTAGGCAGATCAACTTTGCGGCCCATGTCATGAGTTTTAATGGAGACATGTTGCCTGGCTGAGACCAAGGGCAGACAACGGGGTCTTTGGACTCTTTGACTGTTGGCAGTCGTAGTTTGAACTGCAAACGTCTATCTTTAAATCACCATAGCAATATCCGATAGCATGCAATCATTTCTTAATTTCATTTGTATCTTATTATCTGATAGAGGGTTTGAGGTGAATTTATTAGTTATTGCTATTTCCGATTATATTTAAATCAGAGGAATCTGAATATTTCAGGGACGAAGGGATTCACTGCCATCTTATTCCAATTTATTTGTGAGAAACTGCGTTGAATATGTCGTGGGTTAAATTTGTGTTTGCAGCTGATTTTAATATAAAGATTTTAGATCTATAGAATGAATCTAATTAAGAAACCAGACGCGACGATGTCCATCCGATATATTTAATTAAAAACCATAGAAGGCTTTACTTGGCCAATACTTCTGTGCTGACCTGATTGAAATATTCCTCCAGCAAACAATCGACCCATGGCTCCGAAACTTCGAATGGTCTCACCTCGTTCGATATATCACAACACTTGATCAAAACCATTTTCAACTGAAAAAATATAACAGGGCTAATTTCAGCACTTCGCTCTTTAAACCTTCGTTAAAACATTCATTGCGACGCATTAGTAAGAACGCATCGAAACTTTTGTCTGTCCTACCGCAGTAATCTAGATGTACATGTAGCTGGAAACGTTTTTGTTTTGATCAGCTGCACATTCTGAGTATTTTTCCTGTCTTTCGTCTTACGGCTTTCTTGAAAAGTAGGCCTACCATAGATACCGTAGATACTAAGTCAACATCAGTGATTCAGGAATTGAAAGTTGTCTGCAAATGTGATCTTGGTTTCTAAACATTATTAGCTATATTGACAATGAGAATGAATCGTGTGTTCCAGACCAGGAGCTTTGCCTGTGTTGGCCCCTCCATTAGTTTTAAACTGTTTCACAAGTCCCTACCTGCGTCTAGAATTAATAACACTCTAACCCTTCCGTTCCGACGACGCCGCGCAACAGATAGGCCTATTAGAGCGGCGCTATACAAAGGATCGATTACATTACATTGAAAGTGACTGACCGAGTTGAGGTGATCGTCCGAAGAGAAGTCGAAGTTATCGCATTTGGACCTGAATGCCTCCAGGATTTCATTGTGCCTTGCCATGTCCGTGGCAAGTATCAACATGACCATTCCCTGAAAACAATCGATATCTTCTTGTTTGTCTTACAACTAGCAGCTAAAGGAGTACGCAGTATAAGCAACACGTTCAATTAGATCAGCGTTTTGTGAAGGCTAGACATTCAAAAGATTTATTATCCAGTACGTAAAATGGCCTTTGAGTAGAATAAACATTAATAAGAATGCATACAGTGATGTTTGAAAACGCATGCGATGGCATGCGATGGTCGAGTTCACTCTTTCTAGAGCTTCGCTAGCGCGTGTATGATATAGAGGTGTTTGTGAAGCTACAGAAATACTAGTCATTGTACGTCGCACAAGCGCCGGCGAATAAGGTGGTCTCTCTGACGTGGCTTTTGGGGACGCCGAAAAATTTTCGAGGATTTACATTACATTGCATATGTTAGACATCAGAATGCAAGATATGCCGAAAACATTTTCACTCCTAATTCCATTATGTAGTTTTGTGGAGACCTACTGAGCGAATTCGTTTGAATGTGTTTTGGTCGACGTTTGCAAATATGTTCGTTTCTGGGTTGCTCAGAATCTGGAAAGCGACGGCGCAATGGTGGTTTTCAAGCGGAGAAATGTCGTTATAACGAATTGCCAGCTCCGTTCGGGCGTTGATCTGGTAACTGAAATATTAACAGATAATATGTGTTAATTATATTATAATTATATACAACTATTATCACATATATATATATATAATATCGACGCCTTTGAACTGAATTCAGCAATGAGCCTCACATGATCCAACTACAGGGCAATGGCATCAGATGGAAGGTATCTGCAGACATGCGAAGGTATGTTGACGGGAAATGGGTGAGATATAGAGGAAGGTAGAAACACAAATAGGTAATGAACTTTGAGTTAGGCCTACACGTCTTTGTAGAGAGACTCGGAACAGAGTGAAGACCATAACACGCGACATGATTTCCTGGGTACATCATAATGGCAGGCTATTGTATTTAAGCTATTGTATTTATGCTATTGTATTTAAGCTATTGTATTTATCTCATGTGTTATTTAGTCAATTCAATGTGTTATTGTATTTAGCAGTTGGCAGGTGGTGTTACACAGCTGATCTCACGTGTTATTGTATCCCGGATGATCGAGGTCGTGGCAGACGCAAGCAGCGATGAGGATGCAGATGTCTTCTGATTCCAGTCTTCCCCTTAGACCACACAGATGCAGCAATCCGTACATCATCTGCGTCACACAGAAACAGTGACGGAAATTATGGAACGGATTGTTGCGGTAGTTCTCCTGAACGCAGAGCTAGAACATCAACAACCACTTCTTTATCAGTTATCATCCAGTGGGCCTATCATCCTCCTCATCATCATCATCCTCATCCTCCTCATCATCATCATTATGCTTCAATATAGTTTAAATGGTCAATGTACAGATCTAAGATGATTCATGACATCTTATTGCAACAGAGTCTATGAATGAAGATTGACTAATATTTGACAAGCAGTACGAAGTTTCGTATGAAGTTAAGAAAGACAACACTGCTTCACGAAAACAGAATCTGACTGAGCAACAAGTATCTTCCAACAAATATCATTAGGGCCCAAGTGACTGCGCCAATACACCACTGAGGCTCATCAGCTCATGAGTTGCAGCTAATGAGCACCCACGCACACATTCCCTACCAGCGACAATCGAAGGTTCTCATGGTCTGCATATGGACGTTGAAAGGACAAAATAGGACGATTGAATTTAAGTAGAAGACCGGAATTATGACGATCTGGGTGACGATAATAACAAAGAGTGTATTTGAGTGAAAATAACGAATCTTTCATCAAACTGCATCGATATAAATTAAAAGAAAAGTGATGAAGACTGAAAACCTAGAGTAAAAAGCAATTTGTTTTAATGATTTTTGCTTCAAATTGTCTTTAAATAGAGGAGGACATGCATGCAGACAATAGCTTAAACGTGATTTTCTTAGTTTTTCTCTCAAATCGCATATAAAAACATAGGCCCTAACGGTTCTACATTGTAAGTGTAAAAATGATGTCATACCAGCCATCTCTTCAGTGTGATTGGATTAATGTTGAATTCACGAATCAGACCAAGCTCATGAAACATATGCTCCAAGAGACAAAGCATCTAAACAAGCCAAAAGATTCGTTGATTGAAAGGCAGAGCAGCAAGGAAACCCATCGATCTCAAAGAAACTATAACAACAGTTAGAGCTCATTAGTGACCCAAGGAATCAAAATGAGTCGGATGTCGGCAGATTACATTACTAGAAAAACAGCAAATAATGTTTTAAAGTTAACTTTTGCTCACTTTCAGATTTTAATATAAATATGTGCAAAATATATTTTTAATTATCTGGTAACTCACATTTGATGAAATTCAGTGGTTTAATGTATATTTTCATGATTTTGTATAGGGTCTTATTCTGCATTTTATACCTTTGATGAGCTTTAAACGCGTTTTCTCATATTCAGAATTTCCCACAAGTGGACACATTTTCATTCATAACTTTCTCAAAAAGAAAGGTAGAATCAAACTTTTTGTCACTTTAAAGCAAACAATGGGGTCTTCACAAATATGTATAATACCAGTGGCGTAGCGAGGGGGCGAAGGGGACGAACCGCCCCAGGCGGCACTTGTCCTAGGGGCGGCATTTTCGTTAGAGAAATAAATAAAATAATATTGTTGTATAAGTTGCATTCTTCAAGATTCTTGTTGCTCTTTTCAAAACATAGCACAATGCCTTTTGACATTTTCTCGACATAAAACTAAGATAATACGAAATACCGAAGTACCATCGAAATGATCGATTGTCGCCTAGTGTTTATGCACATCAGAGCAGTCCACGGGTAATTTGGCTCCCTAGGCATTCATCTATATAGGAGCGCCCCCAACCTCGTTGCATGAACAGTAAGATGTGAGAATTATGAAATCAGAGCACATTAAAAAAATTCCAAATATATTGACGATTCTGGGCTCTGACATAGGAAAATTAATAGCGAAAGAGTGGGAGATTCAATGTGGTGTTTGGAGATTGAATATCGTTATTTTAATTAGCCTAAAATTATTTTTAATAACTAATTTATGAATTTCTTTTCGTATAGGCCCAGGGCTTAAAGTGTGCCTAGACGGTCATGGACGGCGTCCATGAGCGTCTATGCAACAGTGTAAACAATTCTATTTTTCCCCCATTATCTTTGGTTAAATAGAAGTTGGATTGATAATAATAATGTCTGAAAATCCAGCTTCTGGTTCAGCAAAAACCATTTTTGTCAATTCAACTTCTATTTAGGCAAATATTCTTTTCAATGATCCAACTTTTATTTCAGTAGGCATTATGCTCATCTAAATAACATCTGTTTTGGAAGAATTTCGTTCACCCACCCAACTTCTATTCCAGCATCATTAATATCACCAATCCAACTTCCATTTAAACGAACACAGTGGACCACAGTGCACGAACCATTTGTCGTCGACTTAATATGCTGGTGCTCTGCTTTGCAATCTTTAGTTCTTAACTTTTTGACACTAGGGGCCGTCCATAAATGACGTCACGCGCCTATGGGGAGGGGTCACAAATTTGTGACGATGTGTGACGAGGGGTCGACGAAATGTGACGTCACTTCATCACATCAAAATAAGTAATTTTTATAAAAACTTACACTCATCTAAACAAGTTCCACTTAATTAGCAGAATGTTGTTACCACAATTAAACAACACTAATTATGATTCTTTCATCCTGAGGAATGCATATGATTGTAATCATTATAGGCTACTTAACTGCTCTATTTTTCTGCCGTCTAATATTATAATCTGATATATTTCATAGTTACAATTAAATTTTTTGATAATTATAAGAAAATTTGCATTACATTCTGGACATCTGGTTTGATTTTTTTGGAGGGAGGGGTCGCCAGGGCCTTGTGACGTGACGTCATATTTGAGAGAGTCGTGGCATTATTGACGTGTAACGAAGAGGGGAGGGGTCAAAAATCGTCCAAAATTGCGTGACGTCATTTATAATGCAAACCTACAGCCGACAAGATCATCTGAGTATTTTTTTCATCTAAAGTTGACTTTAACTTACCAGCTAAATATGTCTACATCAGCTATAGTTATCAATAAAAATAGTTTATTTTGTGATTTTTACTTTTTTACGTTTATTAGCTTAAATAACCTGCGTTTAGTAGTGGAAGCATCCAGGAAGTAGAACTGCCCAGCAGTGTTCCCTCGTCGTGGAGGTGACGCACATAAGAATTTAGTGTGCGCACACAAATGTTTGTAGGAATGAAGTATGAAACTGTACCGCATCCGTAACCTGTATGATAAGTTATCAGTTACTACCGTAGTCTATTCTAATAACCATATTTATGCTCTTAAAGTGGTGCTGTTTACATGAATAGTCTGATTGGATGAATGAGAAATGAGTCGTCAACTGATCAACTGTAGGTCTAATAGGTATGGGACATCCAAACCGCGTACTTCGTTTGCCTCCCAGTGCCAGATGTCAAAGGTTGGCTGCTTCAGGTAGTTAACGGTTTCTTCGGAAAGTGTGTACTGCAACAATATCAGAAAATATATGTTACCCTTATAATAATCGAATAGATTTCATTTTAACTCGAAACGTATTATAAGTCCGCCCATTCTTACTACAAGAACTACAATTTTCCCCATTATAGTTTTTGCATGGATCCTGCTTTTCATCGTCTCTACCTACGTCGTACGTATGGTCTCACGAGGCATGAAATCTATGCTCATTTTCAGCTGCTATAACATACTTACTGCACAATATGGCATATTAATTAGTTTAAATGAATTTTGCAGCGCTGTCTTTCTAAGATAACAATGCTAGATAATAGGAAGCGTTTAGAACCACAAACTGGAAATAATCAGCGCCAGAAGGAATCGATAAGAGAGGTTTCCGCAAAGATGAATTTATTCTCTTGTGTTGTCGTCACTTGTAATCAACCAAGCCATGTCATTAAACCAATCATTTTCTTTATTTTGTGTTTATGTAATGTAATGGAACATTAATTTTATATACCGTCCCTTCAAGATACAAGTATCTACTCTATAGCGATCAGTGTACCCTCTACGCTGTGCTCATGTGTGCTCGCACGGGCAGAGTACACAAGATTTTAGTGTGAGCACACAATTTTTTTGCAAATATAACGAGTCACGATGTCTTATTATGAATACCTCACTCCAGAAACTTTGGTTCCTTGGCTGATACGTCCCCTTTACCTTCAAATAAGGGAATTTTCTTGGGTTATCAGAACTAATCGCCATGGACTTTTAGATGCGATTTCAACTTAACTATAATCGTATTCACCGATTCCCTCCTTGCGACTCAGCTTCAACTGACACATGATATAACGAAAGGTCTTAAGTCAGTCTGAGAGTTTAATCAATTAACCATGCAATCCATTTCACGTCCGTCTTCCGCATCTGCTTGCCTTCCGTCAACAAAAGTCCATGACTGAAAGTTAACGGACATTCTGAACGACTGACACGAACAGCACAACATCTAACACCAAAGTAGCATCTAACACCAATAATGATACACAAAGTAGCATCTAACACCAAAAGAAGTATGGGGCCGTTCACATATTATATAACGCTCAAGGGGTAGGTGGGTGGGTTCTGGTTTTGTTAGCGTTATATTGTGTAGGGTGGGGGTAGGTTGAAGGTTTTGTTAAATAACAAACTTTTTTCAGCTTATGCTATTTTGCCTGTTTGCCTGCCAATTGGAAATTCCATATACCACGGACCTTCATTGTTTAATCGAAGTTCACAATACGTTGTGAACCAAAGCTAGCACCATTAGCTGCCACCTGGTGAATTGATTTGATGTTCTTAGTTATTATTTCATAAATCCACTTTTAACAATTTGCTGTTTACATTTTTAACAATTTCATGTGCATAGCTCTAAACGCTCTAACATTCAATTCTGTGTGCTGTGTTTTGATTCTGGTTTAAATTTAAATTAATTCACTTGAAATAATTATTTTGGTAGGTATTATCATGATGTTTGATTTCATTTTCTATAGTATGTGTAAATAGTTTATGTTTGCTTAAATACCAAATTGCAGTTGTAGTACGCACTCTGCATACATCATACGCTATTAAATAGGTAGAGTTGTACCGCGAAGTTATCGATAAATACCTGATAGTGCAATATTAAACCAATCCATTCTGTGTGATACCGTAATGCTCATTTCTACTGCAAAACAGGAGGGAAACTAGAATGGTGTTTTTAAATAGTATGTACGTCACTACCATGTATTATCATGCTGTATTATAGTAGGCTTATAATATGTAGATACGTGGTGACAATCGTCGACTACCCAATTAGTTTCCGTAATTAATACAAGCGAATTTAGCGCCATTAAAAGTCCGATTATTAAGATGCAGAGGAGCTCATACATCCCGTCTAATCATCATTGGCACGAGAGAGTACACAATTTTAAGGTACTTTTGTTACATTGCTAATTGGGCATATGATGATTTTTACTGCAGTTCTTGAACTGGATAAAGGAAATTATCAGTTGAATCACTACTATTAAAGTGCTAACTAACCTCGTACTGTTATAAAAGTGTCATATTGTGCAATACAATTATGTCGATTGTATGTCTTTTAATGTGCCTATAGGCTGGGGTGGGGTAGAGGTAGGTAGCATATCTGTTATATAATATAGGAGTGGGGGGGTCACAGCCGCTGTTATATAACGTTATTAGGGGTAGGGGTGGGTCAAAAATTGGGATTTTACGCGTTATATAATATGTGAACGGCCCCTATATAACACAAAAGAAGCATCTAACACCAGAGAAGCATGAAAGACGGCTCAGACAACCAGATCTATTCTATAGAAAACGAAACGAAGGTCATTATTTTTGTAGAAATAAGGAGGTCAATGGACCCATTAAAAGTTGACAGGTAACCAAAGCGTTAATTTGCATAGATCGTCTACTGTCGGATTGTTCAGCCGAAATTTGCACATAATAAATGACAAGTGGTTTTTTGCTATTCCAAATGACACTTCAGATTAGTTACGCATACAATAATATGAATTACCAATTTAAACTTTATTCAGAATCGAACACATCCATAACCTGCAATTTTTTTAAATGGTAGTTTCATTATTTACAGTGAGCGGTCACTCTCGTTTATAAAAAAATGTATAGCAGATGTATTGATATGAAAATAGCCATAGAAGACAGTAGCCATAGACGACAATAGCCATACAAAACTGGACAGTATAGGTCTACCATCCGTCAAGTACCATCGCATGCAAACAGACAGAAATCCGTTTACCTTTTGAAAAGATGGCACCGTTTTCACCTTGTGCCTGATTATTTTGTCATCCGTAGGTGAAACCGGGCTACATACAATATACACATCAATAAGACTTACACAACCAATATATATACCTAAATGCAAAATGCACAACACACGATAGCCTATACACATCGGCATACAATGCTTAATATCAAGCACACAGTGTTTTTGCAAACTTTACACACAACTGCACATGTATAATAAAAATGATGATATGCAATCAATGGCTGGCATGCATATTCATGCTTATTCATGCATATTCATGCTTATTCATGCATATTCATGCTTATTCATGCATATTCATGTTTAGTCATGCATATTCATGCTTATTCATGCATAAAGTATGCAGACCGATAATATTTCTAAACGACGTACAAGAAACAAAGATAATGTGAGAAGGTAAGCATAATAAAGATATCTGCATGCAGAAGCAGCCGAAACATCTCCAAAGATGACACATGAAATCATCGCCAGAGATGAGACTCTGGAGGAGGCGATACCTAGCAACTTTAACAGACAGACCATCATGCTTCGACAGTCACTGGTATAACAACAATATATCCGTTGAACCTAATTTCGAAATAGTTAACTTAGTTTTTTATGTGTAGGCCCCTAGTTAAGAGAATTTGGATGGTCTTGTGCGAATGATCGAATGGTTTGAAACAAAATGATTTGTAGTCACTTTGACATCCATCAGTTCATGCGTGGTTGATGGTGACAATTAAAGATGACGTAAGGGCAGAACCGTTACACGACAAATGGCTTCTGGACAAATGATTCACGGGCAAAATATTATTATTCGGCCATTGTAGTCAGTAAAATATAAGTTGGATTGAACCCTGACTCTAACCGAATCTCACGACGCGAACTTTATACAAAAATAGCCTAACTAATTACGAAGGCAAGAATTCTTTTCATCAATCTAACTTCAATTTTAGCTAGTTTGATCTTGAACCCTTTTTTCGTGAACCATTTTGTCGTCAACTATCTCTTGATGAACCATTTGTCCAAAAATCTTTATCGTGAAACGTAGCGGAAAATTTTTTCTTTTGAACCTGGCTTCATTTGCTGATGTTGCAGCAGAGAACTGTTGTTGCTGTCCAGCGACAACAAACAGCTGATTAGCTGTATATGCATATATATAAATATATATATGTTACATATATATGTATACATATATTATTGTGTATATATATACAGCCTCAATTCAAAAAATGAATTTTGTATCAAGGACCATCAAGGCGAGTTTCAAGAAAACGTCGTCGTCAATCGAACAGTTTACTTCGTTGAGACCTTTAGTAACCACTTACTGTGCACATGTTTAATTCCTTTGTTCTTCCATTGAACATATATAAATACTCCAATTTTTGCAATTTCACATTGTCTAGAATTAAGTGTCTTTCAAAAATTATAAAGTTACTCAAATTCTACCAAAATGTTTCATAAGTCGGCCGAGTCGCCAGGACTTAGAAAACTGCGAGTAGGGGGCCTACGTACAACGCCAGTTATTTCCTTAGTCGTGAATTACAATTTTATGTATCGTATTTTAAGGTCCTTGAAATGATATAATATTATGTGATTCTTCGACGAAAGTCGCATCTACCGAACATTGTGTCAACTCGTGATCGTTGACTGTTAATCTGCAGCCGATGACAATGAATTAGACACGAATTACGACATTCAAATAAAATCAGATCTACGACCAAGGTCTGACTCAGTTCATTCAGATATCTAACGTTTTTGCAAATTTTCAATATTATATATATCGTCAATCACACGATCAAAATTCGTTAAGTAGAAAATAAGTTGACACAGGCGCAACTTATTCAATGAATATGCCTAATTTCATTCTATCAGATGTGTCGCTTTTGGTTCATAATTTCATTTCTCTTGCGTTATGCATGTTGTAATGCGGCGGCCGTTTGTCACGATGGTCTCACTCCAGCATTATTGAAATTGATTCCGATGACTTAAAAATAAATATCCAACATAATGATATGTCCATAGATTCGATCCGAGGCCTAGAATGCATGATTCATTAGCACTTCAATTTCCATCAGAAGCTATACAACTACCCCACAACACCAATGTGTCGACATCGCTTGTCTTGCTTGACTCCTTCAGCAGTGAAACAGCTGCAAACCAAATGAACAAAGGGGTCCACACGACGTTAGCCGACATTACATTGATAGCTAATTGGATATTTAAAATATTTAGGGCTGCGGAAATTAACGCTTAATTAATGGATTAATTGTTAATTTATTTTAACGAATTAAATTTTTTTAAACTACGGCAGCAGATATAAACATATATTAGGTTGATTACATGAACATTTTGGATTTAAATTATTGGCTAACGGAAATATCGAAAACGCTGATAACGTTTATTGCATTCATTGCGACATATCTATTGCATACCATTGATTTAACACTTCAGTATGAGCAAGAACACCGCATGTGCTTTTTCCTGTTTGTAACTAAAGTGAGTAACTGAGAATTTTAATTGAAATGTCATTAATTTGTCTGACAAATGTAACTATAAAAGTTCGTGTGGTTTAATCGAAACTAATTAGTAATTAATCGTTAATATTTCAAAAGTTAACTATTAAAATTAAATTAATCGCTACCAACCATAAAAATATTATATTCTTTTTACTAAGGAATTTGATAGGATTAAACACGAATCTCATGTGGCCTTTACCAACAACACATTGACCAATACCCGAACTTAACCTGCATATTCAGTCCATTGACTAAAATATGAAATTATGAATAATTAGAGTGCATGGTCATCTGATACGAATCGGAAGTGACAAAAGTTGAACTTGTGTCACAATAAGCTAATTAGCTTTACGGTAGCGCCTAAGAAATTCATAGTTTGCGATTACGACAAAAAAATTGTGAGAGTCGTAATTATAGAAACTGAGTTGAATGAATCGATCCGCTTGGTCTTAGTTCTGAGAAGACGAAACACTTCATTGGTTCAATGATTAGATAGATCAGCTGAATAATAATATAATAATTATTATTATTATTACCTTCTCAAAACCAAGTATTTCACGCTTAGGTTTCAGGTGCATCTTCTCCTCATCGCTGAAAGAACTACAGCTAAAAGAAAGAGGGATGCTCTCTCCTAAAATCCGCCTTAAGTAATTCTGGACATAAAACCAGAGACAGAGCTAATCGAAACAAAACAGCGTAATAGATAAGTTCAAGACTTTTTTGTTTTACACATGAACATTGCAAACCATGCTACATTTTGAGACATTTGTAGAATTTATACAGATGATAAATGACAATCATTACAGTAGCACCGTTGCTATTCAGAATGCACTAAAAGTCGGTCAACTTATCAATGCAAGACCAGCGTTTAATCCAAGCACCCTTGTGGTAAATTCTCCACAGGATTTGTTTCCCAGAGAAATATTTACAAAAAACATAACTGTTTTTTAGTTGATGTTGACATTGTAACTGTTCGGTCAATGCACAATGCATAATGCATTTTCTCACCCAGCTTAACTATTGCATACTCTGCATTAATATGCTAGCACTACATACCAGGCTATTATTATTATTATTATTATTATTATTATTATTATTATTATTATTATTATTATGGACAGAGTTAGATTAAAAATACAGAAAGGACATTATTATTATTATTATTATTATTATTATTATTATTATTATTCTTTCTCTTCTATTATTATTATTATTATTATTATTATTATTATTATTATTATTATTATTATTATTATTATACATATATGTTTCACATTATGCTGTTATCGCCCATGATGAGCTAATGGAGTGTTGGCAATGTCCCGAAGAGGCAGACTGCGTTCCCACGCTGAAGAACAACTGAGATACGTTGGAACAGAAATGACGTCTCCATTGGATCGTGGGTTGCAGCACTCGTTCGACTACCCAACTCTGAGATGAACTGCAGTCCTTCACTGCTCCAAGCGCCGCCGGATTCCAAGGAGAGGGCTACGAAGTCGTGGGTGTTGGTTATGGTGGAATACTTGGCCCTCTTCGTCTTAGCTGCGGGTTCGGCTGCTTCGCCAGCTCTGATAGATGTGTCGACAAGATGTGACTTGGCGTAGGTGTCGGGCACTGTCACATCCCATGCCAGACATCGACCACGTGTCCAAGGAATGAGCGTGACGCCGTCCGGTCGCTTTCCATCTTCTCTTAGCAAGCCGAGAGGTTCCTTTTGCGCTGGAATCTTCGCCCTGCCAAGAGCTCTCCAGATGACATCGTTCAACATGCTATGTCGTTGATGTTTTCCGCTGCCTCTTCTACAAATTAGTCCATGGAGCCCTTTTGCGTCGACGCTCTCTTGACATTGGTGACACAAATGTGGCTCGCAGAGCGTCGTTCGTAGCCTCAACCCGGCTGCCAGTCGTACATCCTCGTTTGAGAGGCGCAGGCCTAGGGCAGTCACAGGGGGCGCTACCATCCAGTCTCCAGAATGAGGTGCTCGTGAGGCCAGCAGGCGAGCACGATCGCATGGATTGTTATTGGAATCCAGCAGACCTTTCCATGCCTTGTCTGTGAATCGGAGGTCCCATTCATTCTGGCGATGACTCGCTGCTCCTGTTGGTGGTTCTGCATCTGTCAGGGTCTTCCAAGCGTTGAGTGCTGAACTCGCGAGTTCATATGGTTCCTCAGCAGACTCTGTTGGTAGGATGCATGCCTGGAGTTCGCTTGTACTAGCAGCAGAAGCCAGAAAGGCAGAAAGTGCCAGCGTAGATGCACAATGAACTCCCAGACCACCATCTCTCACCGGCAAAGAAGCCTGGAGCCAACGATCATTGTCAAGGTCCACATTTAAAATGGTTGACAGTCCTTCTCTCAGCAGTTGATCAAACCGAGCCAAGCCCGGGCAATCAGCGCAGACGGCTGTGCGCAGACTGTACAAGAGCTTCGGTACACTTAGACTGTTTCTCAGCAGAACCAGAGTGTCATGTGTATAAAGCAAGGACAATCTTCAGATTGCCTTCTCGAGGTCATTGGCCTTTGAATGAACGACCATGTTCACAGCTGGACCTGAAATCAGAGGTGCACCCAACAAGGTCATGTCCTCGAGGGCTATGCTCGTGAACTCTTGGAACGCAGGGTCATTGTTCGGCATCTGGGTGTTGTGACACGCGATTTCGCATTTGCTGCGGTTCAATAGCAATCCCAGATTCTTTGAATCCTGCTCGATTAATTGAACGTCGTCGGCCACTGTTTCCTTGTTACCTCCCAATGTCAGGTCATCCAGATATCCGATACGCAGATCCGATCGAAGCTTCATCAGAATCGGTTGCAGCACAAGACAGAATTCCAGAGGTCCCAAAGGATCGCCTTGCTGCGTTCCTTCTTCGGATCGAATAATGTTTGAACCATAGCGCAACAGTGGACGGTTTGAATAGGCAGCGTGAGCAAAGTGGTAGAGTTCTGGGATCTCTATACCAACTGCCTCTAGAAGACAATCTCTGCGCAGAGTGTTAAAGGCATTGGCAAAGTCGAGCTTCACTAGGACGCTTTCTTCAGGCATTGTGGTTATCCAACGACGTACCGCATGGGCAGCTGCCTCAGCGCCTCCTGGAATGCCTGCCCCAAGCTGAATGGGGGCGAGCGGTTGAGACAGCCTTGTTGCCGCATGCGAATTAGCGCACTTTGCCGCCAGACGACGCCATGTGTAGCCCACGGCGATCGGTCTTATGCCTCCGTTCTTCTTGCTCAGGGCTAAAAGGTTTGCCCCATAGATGACCTCATTCACCTCTTCGGATAGACCTCCCTTTAGGAGCAGATTGACAAGGTCAGATAGATGTTGCACGATTTTGTCATCTACTTCATAGGCTATCAGATCCTTTAAGTGTTGTGGAGTTATGCCATCTGGACCACCAGCCGAACTCGCAGGGAAAGACGAGATTGCCCTAGCGACATCTTCTTTAGAAACTTGAAGCGGGATGAAGCGATCCGAACTGTCTGGATCACACGGTGTTCTCCTGTCTACTGGCGCGGGCGGGTGCTTTTTCTTAAGCGCGGTCAGAGTTTCCGGTGTGTCCAGCGCCGGCTTATCCTCGCTGCAGATGAGACGGATGGCTGCTTTGAAATTGCCTTCCTCCAGCTTGCTTGCAACTGTTGAGGCTAAATACCTGGCGTGGTCGCATTTAGCGGACTTGAGCTTACGACTTGACGTCGTTGGCAATTCATCGTTAGTCGACTGGTCTGGACCCTGCAGTCCCCATTCAGTAATGCGGGACAAAATCATCTTGGTCATGTTGTACTTTCGTCCACCTCTTCTTGGCTTCACTAGTACAGTTCCACCGAAGGCCAGCAAATCGAACCATTTTGCAACGCAATTTGGTTCTCTTACAATTGCTTGGATTATATCGGCCAGGAGAACAGCACAAGATGGCCTTGTTGCTTTTGGGATTCTCTTAATGAGAAGACCGAGTGAAGCAGGATGTGAGAGGTAAGAAGCGATCTGCCCAACATCCGTTGACAGAACCCGTGAGAAAGGGATCTGCACGCTAGTGGTGGAAGACGACTGTGTTGTGGTATTATGCTTTAAATTATTATTATTATCACTATTATTATTATTATTATTATTATTATTATTATTATTATTATTATCATTACTATTGTTTGGTTAAACTATAGCTGCACAAAAGAGCCTCTGAAGGCAACTGCGTTGAAGCGCTGGATGCAAACTGACAATCGTTGGAACAAGTAGCTTGTCTCTCTAGGGTCTCTGGTGAAATGTGTTAGAAGGCGACCCAAGTCTTTGATGAAGTCTATTCCTTCGTTGTTGACTGGGCCCATGGTATCAAAGGCCAATGGAATGAAGAGATAGCTGACAGCAAGCTGGCTGTACTTGATGGTCTTCCTGGTGGTAGCCACCACCGCTGCAGCCCCCACCGAAGATGACGTCGCTTGGAGATATGATGGAGCCACGGTGTCAATCACTGTCGCATCCCATATCAGGTTCCGTCCTCTTCGCCAAGGGATCAACGTCAGATCATCAGGGCGTTTTCCGTCCGTTCTGGAGAGTCCCGGGGGTTCCCTCATGTTTGGGAAAACCATCGCGTGTGAGGCTACGGCTGATTATGTCGTTTAATGCTGCGTGGCTGGCGAACCGCCCTGGCCCGAGACCACAAGAAAGCCCGTGTGCTCCTTCCGCATTTACTCGTGACCCGCATGGGCATACGTGTGACTCACAAATGCGTGTCCCCAGACGGAGACCCACCGCTATTCTGACAGCTTCGTCGTCTAGCCGAAGTCCACACGAAGTGACTGGTAGGGCAAAGAGCCAGTCTCCGGCATGCGGTGCTGCGGCTGCCTTGAGTCGCGCCTGATGGTATGGGTCGGTTTGGGCAGTGCTCAGCTCGGCAGCTGCCTTCTGCAATAGCGGCTTGTCCCAGTTTCATTGCTTGTGTGCTGCATCATTGTCCGGACGCATCATTTGGCTCTCGGTGCACCACAGATGTTCCATCTTCGCAGATGGCCACCCCTAATCGTAGGCCGACCGCCACCCTCTTATTATTATTATTATTATTATTATTATTATTATTATTATTATTATTATTATTATTATCACTTTTGATATTACTATATTTATTATTATTAGTGTTGTTGTTATTATTATCATTATTATTTTCTTTGCCCTGAGGTACTTCATTCCCCCACGGGAATGAAGTACTATTATTATTATTATTATTAATACTATTATTATTATTACTATTATTATTATTATTAATACTATTATTATATATTATTACGGTTATTACTGGAGCTTTATTTGTTTTAGTATTGAGGTGCCATGCTGCTGCTGTTATTTTTATTATTAGTAGTATTGTTATTTATTTATTTTATTATTATTATTATCATTATTATTATTATTATGGTCTTCAATGTTAATTAATGGTGATGTCGTCTGGAGTAGCCCTGCTCGTTGGACTCCTGAGCAGCGAAAGTTCCCTTGAAAGCAACTGCGTTGTAGCGTTGAATAATCATCGAGATGCGCTGGTAGAGAAAAGTCGTCTCCCTCTGCTCCCCAGTGACGGCGCTCAGTCTGTGTCCCAGTTCTGAAAGGAAGCTTTGGCCTTCGGAATTGATGGGGCCAAAAGTTTCGAATGCCACCGGTATGAAGACGTACGTGGAGGCTAGCTCGGCATATTTCTGAGTTTTGAGGTTCGCCGCCCTCTCGGCCGCTGTGCCCGCTCTTTGTCATGTTTCTGGCAGATACGACGTTGCCATTGTATCTGAGACTGTCGCGTCCCATATCAAACACCGCCCCGCCCGCCATGGTATATGAGTGAGTCCGTCTGGTCTTTTACCATCAGATCGGGTCAATCCCACCGGCTCTTTGACAGTGGGGATCCCTGCACGGATTAAACTTCTACAAATAAGGTCGTTCAGGGCCGCGTGTCTGGGCCAGCGTCCCAGGCCCAGGCCACATGAGAGACCGTGATATCCGTTTCTCTCGACCAAAGCACCGCATGGGCAGTAATGAGGTAAACAGACAGGTAACCCCAGTCTGTAACCCATCGCCACCCTCAGGGACTCATCGTCAAGTCTCAGCCCGCAGTTTGTAATCGGTAGGGCTAAGAGCCAGTCGCCTGCGTGTGGGGCTGCCACTGCTCTAAGACGTGCCTGATTCTGGGAATCAGGCATTCTGGAGGCGAGGTCTGCCACTCCGAGCTCGATCAAAGGGTCGCCCCATCTCGATTGTTTGTGAGCCCAAGCTTCTTCCGGCTCTGGTACTCCGCTGGCTTCCCTCCATTTGGCCTGAAGGATCTCCAGGGCAGGGTCCTTTTTAGGCTTTCCTCGCAGAATCCTTGTCTGGAGTATATCAGTGGCTGCGGCCGATGCCAAGAAGGCTGGAAGTGCCAGCGAAACCACTGATCGGATGCCCAGTCCTCCACTTTTGATGGGCAGGGTGGCTTGGAGCCATCCCTCGTCGGTGAGAACAAGATTGAGCACCTCAGCGAGGCCCACCCTCAAGGCCTTGTCATACTCCTCCAGTCCTTTGTGGCCTTCGCATGGGCAGCTTCTGAGGGTATATAATAGTCGGGTGGCACTCAGCGAGTATCGGAGCAAGATGAGGGCGTCGTGTGTGGCGATGGACGTTAGTTTTTCCATCATGCGCATTAGCTCCACTGTGCGCGCATTCAAAGTGTTCGTCAAGGCCGTATCCGTTGACAGAGGTGCGCCTAGGAGTGTGGCCTCTGAAGGGTTAGTCCATCTGAACTGTCTTAATGGTTCGAAGTCTCTCTGGATATCTGCAGAAGTCGAAATGATATCGCATTTTGTTCGATTTAGGAAAAGGCAGAGTTTTTCGCATTCGGTTTCGAGTCTGTTTATATCTTCCGCAACCTCTTCCGCTCTGCCACCTAGTGTTAGGTCGTCCAGAAAACCTACTGTGAGCGGCGATTTCATTTGGATGAGGATGGGCTGTAGAGGTAGACAGAAGAGTAAGGGACCCAAAGGGTCGCCTTGTTGGGGCCCACTTGGGACAAGACACAGTATCGACCGTATTTAAGATGTGAGTGTTCCAAGTAAGCTAGATTGCAAAAAGGTGCCAGTTCAGGAAGAATGTTATATAATGCTGTCAACATTTCAAGTCTGTATAGGCTGTTGAATGCGTTGGAGAAATCTATTTTGGCTATGATTGTTTCGTTGTCTAAACTGTTCAAAAATCGTCTTGTTGCGTGTACTGCTGCCTCACATCCTCCTGGTACACCAACTCCGACTTGTCTGGGAGAGAGGTATTCAGCAACTTTAGGCGCCGCATAAGAGCTGGCACATTTGGCCGTCAGTCTGCGCCAATAGTAACCAATGACAATGGGCTTCAGACCTCCAGTGCTTTTCCTAAGGGCGAAGAGAGTTCCACCGAAAAGGGTTGCTCGAATCCCAGAAGGGCATTCTCCTGCGAGAAGCAAGTTTACCAGAGCCGTAATGGCGGCTAGCAGAGTTGGGCCCGAGTCTGGTTGGCTGACTAACTCTAGGATGTGCTGGGGGCGAAGGCCGTCTGGCCCACCGGCTGATCCCGCCGGGAAGTTGCGAATGCAACTGATTACGTTCTCCTCGGTCATCTGAAGCGGGGCGGCATCCAGTGGCCCGGGCACTGGCTCCTGGCTCTGAAGTGGGGGCGGATGTTTTGTTTTGAGCTCCTTCCATGTGGTCTCGTTAATTGGGATTGGCTTGTCGTCCGAGCTCAGAATCCTAGCTGCTGCTCGGATATTCCCATCTTCCAATTTAGAGGCCACGGCTGAGGCCCTCGTTTGTTCCACTTGCTTTCCTTCTTTCTTTCTGTGTTCTGATCCCTCGTGTCCGGTAAAGAGCCAGTCAATGTCCTTGGAGCTTCTGGCCAGGAAATCGCTAGATCTTTGTTTGATTTTTATGGTCATGTTATGGCGTCTGCCTCTTCTTGTGGGTTTGGCTAATGTCAGTGCACCAAAGGCGAAAAGCTGCCTCCATTGGGCCAATGAGCATGGATCTCGGAGAATCCGTCCTATAATTGTGGTTAACAAGGTGCTCAAACCTGGTCTGGCTGCTTTGGGTATGTGTTTCATCAGACTGGCAGTCAAGCATGGATGAGGAATGGAATTGACTACATTTATCTCATTTGTACCCAGAGATGTTGCTGGCTGTTGTGTCCTTGTATCGGGAGGTTCTTCTGTCGGGACATGGGGACCTATTGGTGGTTTGTGAGAACCTGGGCACGGGTTGTCTCTGGGTCCATGTCTGTGCACGAGGCCATTCCTGTTGTGCAGTTTCCATTCGCTGTGGCATGCTCCGCAAATCCCCTTTTGTTTGGGCCTTGGTCCCTCTTGTGAGTCAACGATCTGGGGTTGTTTGTTGTATGAAGAAGCCATTCAGCTGCGTGATATGGTCTTCCGACTCGGAGAGGGTCGTGACGGGTCTTTGTTGTTAAGATACATGGATAAGAGAAGGGGAATGAAGATACATGAAGTGGGTTGAATGGAACCAGATGTATACAAATTCGGTTTCAAATGTTAAAAAATGAACGTCTCTACTGCGTTGCCATAGCAATACGTATTATGACGTCGTGGGATGTTATAACTGCTCAACGGTGAATAGTATGGAGTTAAATTCTGGTTTCAATTTGCATAGGTTACACATTTTGATTTAAAATCCTGAAAAATCTCTTTAGTATTATTAGATAATATATAAAAATCTCTTATCCTGGCCTCAATTGAAACGTAATTTTATAACAATCGTGCGCTGACGAACTCTCACTACTTCAAAAAACTGTATAATTCTAGGATAGAATTCGTCGACTGCCTTCAAAGCCACCAATTATTATTATTCATTATTGTTATTTATTATTATTATTATTATTATTGTTATAATTCATTATAGCTAATAGGCCTACTTATGTTCTAATGAAGTAAAATTTACCTCTAATGGCTTTCACCTCTTGGGCTATCACCTATACGAAGTGGTTTGTTATATTTACCTCTATACGGAAGAACGAAACATATTATCTTAAGCAAGACTTCCCTTCTTTTGTGTAAGAGTTCCTTTTCATCCATCCCACTTCTATTCAAACACGACTGATTTTTCAACTATTTACATAACCATTGTAATATAGTAGAACTTGCTTGAATTGGATTGAAAAACCTGATTCAGCGATTTTATATGTGCTAGCGGTTTTTCAAAAATGCTTAGGTTGCAATTCTGTATACAAGATTGAGATCAGACTTTCAATAGTTGGCGTAAAAAGTAACTTTGAAGTGAAACGTAGACCCTATCGTGCGAACTGCGTTTAATGAACGCAAGAAATTAAAGACACATTATGAAAGAGTTAAAGAAGTGCATGACATGCTGTCAAAGATACTTGTAAGTATAGAACAAGGCAAATACAATATAGGTGTAGGTCATAGGTTACTGCCTAAACCTCTACTACTTAGGCCAAGAGAAGCAGGGAACTTCTGTACAAAGGGTATGAACCGAATGCAGAAAGTAGCATTACATAACATAAAGTAATGTAATGTAATCGACCATTTATATTGCGATGTTTACTCATAGGCGCTCTCTGCGCTGGCCAATATGATGTTAAAGTCAGTCATTTAGTAAAATACGTGTACATCTGTTAGCAAAACCATGCACAGCAAGCTGTAAAGAGTGACCAGCGTGGAACCAGCCAACTGATTCCCGTCTATATCTGACAGATGACATGGATGTTCAGAGTCTCTGGGCCAAGGGGGGGGGGGTCAATGCTTAGAGCGAAAACTGTCAACGCCGATCGCAGACACGGTGCGTTGTCGACGAGTAGTTCCTCACTGGTGAAAGATGGCGTGAGTCCGGACATTCGTTGAGGTATTATATAAGGAGGACGTAGCAAAGGCATTTGTCGTAAGTTGGTCGGTGGATTAAATAGCCACCCGTGGCTATCGGTCGGGGTAACTCCAATGGCCGTGTCAGCCCCCCTTCACCGAGACGTAAACATCGTGTGTAATAAGTTTATTTAACGACGCATCCATGACAATTTTTATTTATATATTTTTTATAATTTTTATTTAACGTAAACACTCGGCTGCAGGCAACGTACAGATCTGTAGGCCTGTGAATGGGCTGCAGCAGTCACACGGCACGAACAAAATCCTTGATAAAGCCGACGAAATTAATCCGGTACGCAAGCCTAACGCTAGAAAAGTCCAACATGTTCTAAGTTACTCGGTAAATTCTGCATTTACATTATGATGTAGGCCTAAATAATCATCAAAATGACTATCAATTGATCGATCGGCCGACATGGCCGGATGACATGCCCAGAAGTCATGGCACGATCCACTTAAGAAGCGAACTGTATAGTATCACATTCAAACTGAGAAAAGTCTGTCTTCGGAATTGTAGGTTAAGAAGTTTCAAACAAAACATACGAAATGCATACAGTATGAGCAAATGAGAATGCAGCAATGACATCATCATCATCATTATCATCATAAGCGAAACGACGAAGACAAGGAGGACCTAGAACACGAGGGAGATGCAGAAGAGATTAGGAAATAGTTTCTTGCCTCATGCGGAAGTCAATCGTCCTCTTCTGAGAGTTGTAGATGTGGTCTCGAATGTCTGCGATGTCTTTCTTGCATTTCTCGATCTCAACCAACTTCAGACTCTCGACTGACAACCAAACAGAACAATGACGTCGCCATCTTTCGTTTGGTTAGAGCCAATTATGTCTCAGATCAATTGTAACTTCATACAGGTATTTTTGCATGTATATCTGATAATTACGTTCTTCGTATTTTATGTTAGGTAACTTAGATTACATCATTGTAGTATTGAGCGTGTATGGGTGCATGTACGTATTAATGAATGTTTCCGTTTTCGTGTACATTTGGCAATGTATGCACATGCGCGTGAGTTATTTAGACCGGAAAGCTAACAGAGTGACGAAAGCTGAAAATGAAGGAAGACTGAGAGAAAACAAGAGATGCAACGAAAAACAAAGACTGGGGAGATGACATGGATCAGTAAGGGATCCGGTGCAAATGAGACGTCGTCTGGCACCTGTGACGCATAATATACATAAATATGGAAGAAAGACGAAGAGACCTGCGAGGCGACATAATCAGGGCATTCGTTTACTAGAGCATTTTCTGAAAGCATTTGCAGGTTTCGCCTTTCCTTGCCAGAGGCATCATTCATGTACCTCCTCCGCATCATCATCATCATCGTCCAACTTCATTTCCTCCTCCTACTCCTTCTTCTCCTCCTCCATAATCGTTCAAATTCTGTTCCTCCCCTTCATCCTACTTGTCCTTCTCCTTTTCCCTTTCCTGTCATTCTTGGCATCGCAGCCATCGCCGTCGTTTTCCTTCTGTTCAGAATCGATCTGATTCTCTGGTCCTGTTAAGTAGCTAATCATGTCGATACACTCAAGCGTTTGCCTTCGCTACCTGATACGAAGCTCATTAGTGCGCTTTTGAAGCGTATGGCGTTAACTACCGTTCAGGTGCATGGCAGCCTACTACAGTTTAATGTAGCTGGCAAGTTATGCGGGTGGCTAGCATCGGAAATATTATTTATGAATTTTTTTTAGGTTAAAGTGAGTATTTAGAACTAAACAGAAAATGATATCGAAAAGACTGCTTGCAAGAGGAAATGGAGGCCGATAAAGAAGTGACACCACTAGCTGAAAAGACTGACAAGAGAAGAGATGATGTCAGAGTACAAAAGAGTTTGTATTAAGAAGGATGGAAACGAAGAAAACTCATGAAAACAAGAATAATCTGTTGATCATTAGAACAACGTCGACGACTCTCTCGATATTCATCCACACACAACAAAAGTTTTTATACAGATGGACACAGCAGGCACACACTGCTGACCTCACTGACCGACCCACTAACTGACTGAATGACTGACTGAATAAGTAAGAGAATGCTGACTTTCACAGTGAGCTAACTGACTTACTGACTAGCTAATTGACTGATTTACTTAAAAAGCTAAAACCAACGGATTGATTGATTGACTGATTAACTGACTGACTGACTGACTGACTGACTGACTGACTGACTGACTGACTGACTGACTGACTGACTGACTGACTGACTGACTGACTGACTGACTGACTCGATGACTCGATGACTCAATGACTAACTGTTAAGTTATTAAGCCAAACACTATTATGATCCTGATGAGTGGTAATGATGAAATTGTTTTAGGAATCTTAATTATTTCACAGCAATTAAAAGACCTCTCTAGTCTACAATAGTACATAGAGCACAATAAATAATTATCATTGCCATTAATCAATAACGGTGCTAAAAGATACCACGGAAAAACCCCACACACTCTTGTCCTGGCACATTCCCAAGCACAGGGCAAAGGCTCAAAGCGGTTACAATCAGTCCATAGCAAAAACCTGTTGCCTCTGTGGAGTCGGTGCCCATACTATTTCCTATCATCTACACGGTGGGTATCTATAGAGCCTTTGTTGACTTCATGTGGTCTCCGTCACCTGCTCTGTCCTGATTCTGTGTAGGCATACAACCACTGTCCCCTGGGGGTTGTGATGTGGCAGCTGTGCTAGATAAGTGCGTTGCTATGGAACATGGATGCCCTTCTCTCTTGTTTGCTGGTCTCGAACCCTTCCGCATCTTATCTTTCTTGACTCTGCCCGAATCTTATGAATTATTCTAGACCAAGGACTTAGCTTTTCATCGCATATTAATCAGCTTAACCGCAGTTGTTACAACCAGTCCACAGCTTCACTGCAGCTGTGGGCTTATTGCTCGTTTTGTATCATTGTCATGATGACGCTGATGCTATCGTAGTCCATTCCTTTGTCACCATGCTGCAGCAGTTGACTAAGCCACTGCTGATCGGTCCAGCTGGTTGGCCTCTGCCCTGAGCGCTCATAACATGCCTTATTGTCTTGCTCCTATCTGCACGAGCTTTGCTGCCCTGTTTCATCTTTGGCCGGCCGTCGTGTTCATCGTTCTTGCCCTCATGGTGAGTTTCGGGTATATATATATATATATATATATATATATATATATATATATATATATATATATATATATATATCCTGCAAGCACGTTGACCAAAGTCAAAGTGCTGCAAGAGTATAACTTGGCGATTAGCGCCTCAAAAACAAAACAATGACTAACACAAAGGATATACTAAAAATCGAAGTAGGCAGCGGAAGACATGGAGCACGTAAACTCCTTCGTGTATTTGGGCTGCAGGGTCACGAAAGATGCGGACTGCGCGAGCAAGGTGAAATCAAGGCTGGCCATGGGGATGGCGATTATGGTCAAGTTGACGAAAATATGGAAGAACCAGTTCGTGAACAATAGGACTAAATTACTACTGATTGGAGTTCTGGTGTGGCCAGTAGCAACGTATGGTTGCGAAGCCTGGACGTTAAAGAAACGGGAGGAGAAACGCATTCAAGCGTTTGAAACAAATGCATTAGAAAGATGATGAGAATTTCTTAGATGCAAATGATGACCAATAGGCGGGTTTACGAATTGGCAGAGGCCAGAAATGAACCGTTGCAACACGTCCAGGCATGAATACTGCGGTACATCGGACAAAGCCCATTATGAGACAACCATGGGACAACATTGAGGGCAGTCTGGTGACAGGTCTTGTTGAAGAGAAAGGAATCATGGAAGGCCCATAATGTCCTGGATTGACAACATTTTGGTGTGGACTGGGCTAAAGGGAACTAGCCTGATGATCGCAGTACGTGATAGACGATGCTGGGCTATCTTTCACGTAGATGCATTCATGTAGTCAACCGTCTCGAAGCGACGACGGCGTAATGACAGGAGATGACATGGACCAAGCAACACCCCACCGGCCTTCTCAGCTGTTGGTCCTTACACCTGGAACACACTCCCCTTAGAGATGCGACTGCTGCCGAAGATTAACGTACCACTGTTTTGCAAGTTGCTTAAGACTGCTTTGTATATCCGTTACTGGGTTGGGACTCTTGGGAGCGCCTCTCAGCAGACTGCTTCAGGGGCGTTGTATAAATGTTAAAACGAATGAATGAACGTGTGCTATGTAAGTAAGTAGACAAGTAAGGCAGTCAGTAAGTCAGTTGTATGATGTGATCGATACCCTACATGAGGGCGGTGTGCGGTGCATTGTAGTTGATGACGTACTTTCCATCTTGCGTTCGAGCATGCGTAGTCGCTCATTGAGTTGCGTCTGGAGTTCTTCAACTTTGAAAGCGCTTAAGACAAAAAATATAACAGCAGAAAATGGGCGCGCCATCGATTCAAAGAATGGATAAGCAACATCGATTCTTTCTATATTTATGCAGCGCCAATCGTAAGCTTCACTTATTCACTCACTTGAATCGTCACAGTATTGTAAGCCTACTCTGATCTAAAGTCGTATGCAAATTCCTTGCTCTCTCTTCTCACGTGTATCTCTTTGCATTTGTTTGGTTAAGCTATGTATGGCATGTATGGCATGCAATAATTGCATGTAGGCCTACTATACATGTACTTATTAAGACATGCGCACCTTATCTTACAAAACTTAACCTGGTGATGCCTGACTCCGTGAGTAATCAACACGCGTCTAACGATGACGACGATCCTGCGATTCTCTATTATAACTTTTCTTAAATCTGTAGAAACTCCTCGATGGAGAACGCTCGCTGTCGTCATATTTACTCATAGGCCTATGATGCTCCTCTGATCCTCCTCATTTATCAGCATTTCCATTTCCAACAAGGTGGAAACAATCTCCTCTCTAAATAATTCACCAAGCATCGATAGAGCATTCTGAGGTAGATAGCCTCAGAATACTCTATCGATCGACCTTCGAGTTCTCCACTCAAAATCGAACTCTCATTTCATCCATCTTCCGCCTTCCTACATTCGCCGTAAGCGACACACGCCATAGCTGCCAATCTAACCCTTTGACTTCTCTGGCAACTGGAACAGAACCTCTGGAGAACCATCGGGATTCATCTCCCTACGAACTCACGAAATCCTCACCTCTAAATATCTTCCAATACTTATTTCACTGAAAACATTACATTTTCACAAATCCCATCTCTTGTCCGTAATTCCCTCGCTGTTTCAAGTTTCAACCTAAGTCTTAGAACAGTTGAGATCAGATATTTTAACTCTCTGTCGGCATGTTTCTCTGGATATCGATTTTATTTTTATAAGGCAATTTATGCTCCAGGTTATTAACTGGTTTCCGCGACTTCGCGGTTGCTGGAGCTGTAGAATTATCAATATTACGATCACGCTTACGCATACAGGATGTGCGCTGTCCCACGCTGATTGAATAAAGAGAAGTTGACGATGGCCGATAGCAGATTATTCGAAAAGTACTGATTATAGGCCTAACTAAAAAATTTATATTTTAACCTTTTTATTTGAGACTTTTATCCAGAGATTTTTAACACGTTTGCCTTTCGTTAAAATGTCTGATTGCAACTGTTCTAACGCGTTGATCACAGGCGTCAACAGCGATTATCCCGCAGCCATAAACTGCTTGGAGGTCATTTCGTGCTGTCTAGTACAACTTCAACCTATCACGCAGTCTGATTTTCTGTGTTATCACTGTGCTCATTTCATGTTGTTTTTCGTACACTTTTATAAGACTGTATTGAGCATAACTCATAAGAAAAGCTATCATGTATTGGATGTAAACGCATCGGCGCTTTGTAAAGACTAGGCTATATAAATCGATGTACAGATGGCGTAAAGTTGAAAGGTCAGCTGAATATGCATATACATATGATATACTGCATATAATTGCATTTTTCGTTGTTCTGTCGCCGTCATCATTAGCAACAGGGAAGCAGCTACGTAACATATCCGGAACTCTGTGAATAGGCCTAATTGAACTTAAACGTCTAACCTGTTGAAGTGGTCGGACACCTGCGATAGGACACTCTGCAGCATCTGACTGTTCTGACTCGTTCCTATTTTAAAATGTAGAACCAATACAAGCAGCTGCAATCTCTAGCCCGCCATCTCATCTAATCAATGGGTGCACGACTGGCAGAGCTACGTCTGGGATTGTCATTCTAATTACAATATGCATAAATGAGTAATATGTATTTAAGCAGCGGAACTTCTAATGAGATGCATATTGCAAATTTAAACTTAATCGCCCTATTATAAAATCATTCATCAACGTGCATATAGTCCTCAAATAGAACAAAATGCAGTCAAGCCTCCTCCTTGTATAAGCCAATAATTAAAAATGTGTGCAAAAGTTAAAACACTTGATGAAGAATAGTCTTATCCCGCTTGCTGATAAGATCACTTTCTCCGATGCATCCTTGTAAAACGTCATAAATGTTGTGTAAATTCCAGGTGTCACCTCAAGCTCTAGCGGCTGCCATACAACCTGGACGACCAACTTTTAGAAGATTTTATTAAGATAATAAGAAACAAGAAAAAATAATGAATGACGAAATGTGCCTAGATGATAAAAGAAAGAACAAAGAAAATCGGTGGGAATAGGCTTACGCTAAATGAAAATAAAAACATAGAAGAAAGAAAAAGGAAAGAAGAATTAGAAAGGAAGACAGTAAGAATGAAGGAAAACACGAATCAATTAATCTCGTAAGTGAACATTTGAATCAAGTAAACTTCTTCTCCTCTGCATAACACTAGAAAACGCCTCCGATCAGAATCGAAATAGAAGCAAATCAAGGATCAATCCTTGGAAGCAAATAGTGAGTAGGCCTATGTATCACAGGATGCAATCTACGAACAGTGACGTCACTTACTATCTTGAGGCTTCTTCACTTCCTTCCACGTCAGCTTGTACGGCCTTCTGCTTGCGTTGAATGAACACACAAATGCATTCATATCAAAGAATACAAAGTTGAGTCAAAATATTAATAAGATTTTCTCATCTGTCAGCATTTAATAATTTATTGTCGCTGAAATATGACATTTGACAGAAATAAACAAGTAAAAGTAAAAACATGGGTTTTTCGGGACCCACTTTAATCTGGTAGATGGCGCAATCGTACCATTTCCTTCAGAAATTTTTAATTACCGGTACGCAAGCCAAGTTAAAGAAAGAGGGTGAAATATCAGCATTTGGCAGAACATCCATTGGAACAGCTAATGCGTAAGTAATGCGTAAGTCTGCGAGATTCTCTTATCTTTGAAAGGATCAGCTAAATGGGAGTAGACCCATCCATACTTGTAGGCTACTTGTGCTTCATGAGATGGCTCAAGACGGCTGATATCGCACACATTATTGGCACTTAAGAAATGTTCAGGCAAAGTCAAACGATGATGACAGAGTGACCTATAACGATAGAGTAACCCATGACGACAGAGTATCACAGGGTATCATATGACGACAGAGCTACCCATGACGACAGAGTAACCTATGACGACAGAGTAACCTATGACGACAGAGTAACCTATGACGATAGAGTGATCTCTGACGACAGAGCAACCTTTGACGACAAAGTATAACAGGGTATCATATGACGACAGAGTAACCCTATGACTCATATAATTGTGCGAGAACTCACGCCACTGTGTTGGTTGGCATTGTGGGAGACATTGCGATCAGAGCTCCCTCGACGTCTCGCAGAGTTATCACGCCACTCCTAACAATACAAGCAAGCAACCAGTTGATGTAATGTAGCAAAACATTTATGTAAACCACATCCTTAAAGCGCTATAAATGCAACGTCATCCGCCATCGTTCAAGTTATATTAGACAGGCAGGTAGGCATTGACAGACATTGGCTCAATTGCCCATACTCCCAACTGCTAATTCCTTCTGCTGACGTGCTCCTCTCCTCATTGATGATTTTAGACTGGTTAATCATTGACGTAGTATAGGGCCTGTAGGCTACTCATTCATTGCAGTCTGAAATCAATGGCCCTTTAGCGGTCTTCTGAGATATTCTTTAACATATTTTGTCGTTTCTTCAAGAGTCTTCGATCTGTTGGTTGCTGTTCTTATTCTTTGTTCTCGCCTCTTTTGTCGATCTTCTGTTGTCGATCAGTCTTCCGGTTGGTCGATCTCGATATCTTCTAGATAACTTCTCGATATTTTCTCTATATTTTCTCAATATCTTCTCGACGTCTTCTCGATGTTCTCCACGTCGTCCTCTCGGGGGTGTTCCCAGGGAATAAGCTTAGTAGACTACTGGGATCCGGCAAATTACTCGCGTTCGATTCGAGCCAGATTATGTGCGGACTTGGACTCGGACAAGGACACGGACTCGTAATCAAAGCCTAACTAACTCGGTTTCAAAGTCACAATTTCTGGGCAGAGCATTCAACTGTATTTCCACAAAAACACTAGCGTGGCATATATGTATATATACATGTATATATATATATAATAAATAATAATGTCCTGTATGAATGATGAATCAATAAAACTTGATATAGCGCCCCTTCAAGAAATCTACTCAGAGGCATTCTCTGCGCTAGCCAATAATGATGCCAACTGTTATTTCAACGACTGTTAGAACAATGAGCAAAGCAGTTGACAGCAAGCTAAAAGGTTGGCCTACACAAACCAACCAACGGATTCCCGTCAGAAGATAACAGTTGGCATATAATCCATACATAAATCTAAAGATACGATACGATTTACAGTGTTAGCTGCATAAGAATGCTCATACTGAACGCGTGTTTGGCAGGGAAAGAATTTTTATGCGTCCTCATCGTCGGTCATCATGAGCAACTCGTATACAGTGTCCGATTTGTCGGGGGGTAGGGGGTTGGACCCCATGCTTCTTTCTTTGGCCCCTAAGTTTTAAGCCTCTGGCCTACCCCCGGGGGTCGGTTTGACCCCTCAAGTTCTTTACCAACGGTGTAGTGCATGATTGCATTTACTCCCCGCTCTGCATTTATTGATCTAGTACAGACTAATTGGGGACCTAGACTTCAAGTTGACTTGGTGACTCAGTTTGGAGCTACAAATTCTGGCCAGATTGATCATGTCTGGGCTTTGTCTGTTCGAGGGAACAACACGGAAACAACAAGAGGGTCATCACACAATCGACTGAAGGCTTCTGAGACAAGTAATCAAGCACTTAGAGGCCAATTAATCGGACTTTGAAAGAGAGAGAGAGAGAGAGAGAAAGAGAGAGAGAGAGACAGACAGACAGACAGACAGACAGACAGAGACAGAGACAGACAGACAGACAGAGACAGAGACAGACAGACAGAGACAGAGAACCTGTTATTACCTGAGCTAAAAGTTTAAACTGTTGCAGTTTGATGGTGAATTAGGCCTATAACTCCTTTTTCTTATAATTTTTTCTTAGTTTTTCTTTGTCATTGCATTGTGGTTGACTGCATAATCTGGACGTATTATTTATTAATTCATTCTTTTCTAAATAAAATTTATATATTGCCTCTCAAGAAAGTGTATTTGAAAGCCATCCTTACCCAACCACGGCGATACAAATCAGTCTCAGGGCCGTACCGAACAATAATTGCGCCTTGTGCCTAGCTAAGTGCGCCCTGTGCGTAGCATCAATTTGGCGCCTCCACATTTTGAAAATAGTGCATTTATTGATCTAGTATTGATCTAATAAAAAGTTCTTCCATCCTGAAATTTGCGTCCTTTCCACAATTGCGCCCTGGGCCACGGCCCCGCTGGCCCCTCCCTCGGTACGGCCCTGATCCGTCTTAAGCAACTTTTAATTTAATGGCTCACTACTCCTTGGTAACAGTTGCTCTCTAAGGGGAGTGTGTTCCAGATGGAAGGGCCATGACATTGCAACAACTGAGAAGGTGCGGTGCTGTTTTTTCGAGCTGCTTGCTTGGGGCACCGGAAGCTCGCCACCAGAAAAAGAACGAAGTGCTCGACGACTAACCATAGCAGAAACAGGGCAGCAAAGCTCTCGCAGATAGGGTAGAGTAAAGCTAAAAAGGCACTGTCATACAAGGGTAGCTAATCTATCTATCGCCGATGCGTTATGAGATGGGAAGCCAGCGCAAGGAATCGTGCATGTAATCCGAAAGTGTATTAAGTGCTGGGAGTGTATTAACTTCATTTAAAAACTGACGAAAGTTGAAAGTACTAGCTATTGTCATTATTTTTTGCGAGTGTGGTTGTCTGGCTGAATCAATCTGGTCAATTTGAAGACTGCGACAAATATAGTAGGCCTATCCTCAACGAGTGGTTTACAATGCGAGGAATATATGGCGAATTTAAAAATGTCACTATAATTTAGAAAATTTTCAGATTTCCGACCCTCTGTTTCCTTTTCGATAAATCGGACCCTGCTCATATACGCATACTGCCAGTGAGAAAGCGTATTTGTACAAGCCAACAATAGAAGCGCTGACCTTTGAGGCTCGCATTATTTATCCTAGTATAAGTGATGCTTGAGTTAATTTGTCTGAGATGAATTGCTTACCTGATACCTCCAGTCGCCTGCATCAGCAACTCAACGATATCTTGCGAACTACACTGACGACTGAAGACAATCTACAATGGAAGACAACTGCAATGAATAAACGCTAATTGTAATTAAAATAATAATTACATCGAATGTCTCTAATTGCATTCGCCATTACTAAAATTTAGGACAAATTGGTGGTAGGTCTACGGGTGCTCTTGCTCACTTGGAGTAAACGATCCCTTCATCACAGATGTAGGCCGCATACGCGTTTAAGTAACCAGCTAGGGCTGGCGCAAGTACCCGAGTATTCGCGAGTACTCGACTCCAAAAGTTATTCGAGTAATTTTTTTACTCGAGTACTTGCATGCTTCCACTTCCGGTCGGAAAATTGCAATTTCTGGCTCCAGTTGTCCAATTACTGACATCATAACATGACGACATCTCATAGTCTTATTCTTAACCAGTCTGTTGGCTGCCAAAAGTCTTTCTGCAGCCTATATTTTATTTCTTGTTGTGTAACAAACTACGAAATTTTTTTGGTTTCTTTGGCTGTTCAGTAGCTTGTTGATTATTACATTGGTGCGCCAGAGCCTAAGTCAGAACCTATGCTATGGTCACCTTAGTCTATCTACAGACTATGGCAGAAGCCATGCAGCTTGTATTAAGCACTTACGGTATTAACGAATAACGAGTACTCGAGTACTCGCCAAGCTACTCAACCGAGTACTAGACTTGACTCCAAAACTACTCGTTAGCGGCAGCCCTATTAACAGCTGCGTTGCCGCGAAACTTAGATAGCATTCTAACACAAGAAATCTTCTGATGAGAATTTGTCTTTCAAACGGGTTCCAAGACGTTGTTTCGAACACTAAGTTGCGCAGATCTAATGACAGGTTTGGATTCAATCCAGAGCCGTTGTTTCGCAAAGCACCTGCTGCCAATGTTGGCCAGACAACTGTTGCTGCAGACATTTGACATAAAAGACGCTCGGGATTAGAAGTCGTTAAATTGTCCAACTAGCGACACAAAAATCCATTTTGTTAATCACCTTTTCGTTTCGACCGTTGATCTCAACATAAATAGTTTTGTTGGCCTCGATCGATGATCCGTTGCCCATTGTCGTCGTCCGATCGATGAAGGCTCTCAACGTACCCTAATGACAGCAGATTCTAAGTTATTTCAGCAGCCTCGGGATAAGCCACGCAAGAGTATCGCTTCCGGACAGAGGGCTGAGCTCCAATTCCTTTTAGTAGTGGACTAAATTCCTTATTCATTCAATCAGACTGAAGAGCGCATACACGCGGTCTGTCAATATGCGCAACCATTTATACGTGGAAGAGAACTGTTCAGATATTGGAAGAGACGAATTTTGCGAGATGTCTAAGATGGCAGAAGGTTCTGGCGCGTTGAAGAGAAGCTTCGAAGAATTGTGGCAATTCTTTCACGATCTTCACACGTCTCCGTTGGCTAATATTGAGTAGAAACCATCGAGGAATCTGTCAGTGAAGATGATCAGTGGTTTCTAGTCATCCATTCGTCTTATAAAACAGCGTCTTCTTCGATCGTAGGTCTATAGAGTAGACCTAACGATGGTCTGAAGGGATCGAGTGATCTCTGCAGCTGCTGCTCTGATTCTGTCACAAGACACTTGTTGACTATCGTTCGAAAGTCCTGAAAAGATGCTTCCTGGCCCTGTTCAAACTGAGGGAGCAGCTCTTCAATGCATACAGCTGATGCTGAGGCGCTGTTGCTGCTGCTGCGTGCCGTTCCCAAGGAAACGACGATTCGGCCTCTGCGCTCTTTACATCGCAGCTGCTGTGTGACCTGATTATGCTGTGATTGGCGTCAGCGCCCGTTGCCATGGAGACACTTCCGTGTCTCGCAGATAAGATCGTTAACGAAACACGTGCCTCATTAGCTGGCGTGTCATGCACTCGCAGTTTATGGCTGCGTTTGATAAACTTAGACCAAGACGTACACATCAACTCCCCCCAGCGACCTAAGAATGGATCGATTTACAAGGAAGATTTATACAGTTATCTGGAATGGATCGAATACGCTATAACTTACATCTCAGATGCGACAGTCTTCCGTTGTAGATCTGAGGGTCAGAGTAGCGGTCCCCTTCGAAATTTCAGCTGGGTATGGAGATTTTTATAATGAAATACTTCATAAATATTATAAAGTTCCACAGTGTTTCTACTATTCGTCCTTTTCGATGCGTCCGGGTTTTGGAAGTGACATATTTCGACCTGTCTCCAAAACCCAAGACCAAGTCTCCGCCTTTGTACAAATGCAGTAATTAGCTATTGTGACTTTGTGAGTAATCTGGAATACCATCATCCGATCGGATATCAGGCTTCGGCAGCTTCAAGGTCAACAGGTGTGAAACTGTGAATGTGTGATGCGGATCTTTTCGTGTCAAATCCTTCGTTGGCCGATACTGAGGTCGATCAACAGTCGTATAAGTTGATACTGGACAACAAAGATTTTGCTTTTGGTCATTTAAAATTTTGTCGTGTTTTTAATCGGCTATAAATAATGGGACATTCTCTCAAATTTTTAGTCCACTAAAAGGGCCTACATGTATATTACGCGAAAGTAGGCCTATATAAGTCTTTTTGCTAACTTCATACATGAATAAATTACCGCACGGCGCACACACACATATGTATATATATATATACATGCAGACACACATTAATACATACATGCATGTATGTGTGAATCTGAGTGCCTTTTAAACTAAATGCTTTTGCCTACTATTAAATGGTTAAGTATAGGCCTACTCCTGGGCTTACACTCGGTGCAATGGAAACGCCAGTCTGGATGTCGCAGGCAGGACACTCATTCACACAGATACCGTCTTATAATTATGTAGGGATTATGTGTACTATGAAGTACCTTGGCCTATGTTGCCATGCGACCATGCACAGTAGTCCTAGAAGTCATTCGCCAGTGGAATTACCAACTGACGCAACGAGTTAATGACTGACTTAACACTTAATCGAGTATATCACATGCTTGTCAACTGCATGACTAAGTCTCTTAGATTTGTCTATTGACTCGCCGACTCACTAGTCGCTACCGGCTTCTTATTGTAGTTACATGTAGTCCAGTAGGCAATAGGCCTATGTCTAGAAGTTACCCAATAATGTAAAGCACTTAACTAACGCCTTCTGTGCTGAGCGACCAATGACTGGTAACGTTAACGTCAATTTATTAAATAGACTGACGTCAGACTCAGACGAGTGTTTATAAGAATAAGAAAACACACGACTACATGATGTAAGTCCGAAGTTACTGAGAAATTTCAATTCAATTCAATTGTTTGATAGGCCTAACCAAAAACACAAGAAAATGTAAAAATTACGATTTTCAAAAATTGACCCAGGAAACCTAAATAGAGCCTTCTGATTGTGTCGTGAGATGGATGCACCACGTACAGCATAGCTCATAAAAAATTTAAAAAAAGTTCTGGTACGGCGCTGTATTGAGGGTTTGGCCCTGTCATACTTGCGGGAGCTCTGCTGCTCCACTACGTATGTCCAGCGCCTTTGCTCTCTCAGCTCAGCTGCACAAGCTGAACTTATTATACCCCGTTACCGGACCGCTACCAGGCAGCGCCGGGCCTTCTCAGTGGCTGGTCCTGCGACATGGAATGGGCTCCCTACCGCGCTTCAACAAATACCTATTACTCAGTCTGCCTCGTTTCTCACTACTCTTAAAACTGTTCTGTTCGGTCGGGGCTGAGCTGGGAGCGCTTCTGCGTAGGCAACCTGAAGGGGCGCTATATAAATTTACTGAAATAATAATAATAATAATAATAATAATAATAATAATAATAATCATCATCATTAGGGGTCCTGTCACAAATGAGGATGGCATTTGGCTTATTAACTAAACTTCAGTTTTTGGCTAATTAGCTAAACTTAAGTAGGCTAAACAACGAGCTACTGCGTACTTGTCCGTTCAACGATCGTTTCGATCGTGCGCATGCACACATCATGTCGCGAGCGCAGTAAACCACGCTGTGTTGCAAGACATGTTCGGAATTTGTTGATTATTTTTGCCCCTGTACACACAATTAAAAGTCGGCGCCTTTGGTCATATCCACTTAATTGTACACCCAAATGTAGATCACTTCCTTCCCAATTTGCTTCATGTAAATTCAAGGTTTAGGCCCATATATCATCAGTGGCGGCTCCATGGCCCCCCAACTGAGCTTGTGGCCCCCACTGTCCCCCAGATTTTTCCCAATGTGCTGTGAAATATGATGTCACTTAGATTTGATATTTTACTTGCTAAGGTATGACGCATGATGAAATGCAGAATTTTTTTTCTGGCACATTCTCATAGGCACAAAGCACTAATTGGCATAACGAAATCTGAAATTATTTTTTCTAAACATTCTCACAGGATCACTTACTTACTTGCTTAGAATTTTTAGTGATAGATGTGTTCAGGGATCAGATAATAGAAGAGTCAAGAAGTCTATATAGTTTTGAATCCTTGTTGATGAGACAAAGGATATTAGTCGCAGGAACAGCCATTCTTTGTAATACGATTTTTGCCTACAAGAAAGTGACTGAATATTTTCTAGATTTCAAATCAGCAATTGGATAAGATGCAAAGTATTTGTCGTGGCTTATATTAGACTCTCGTAAGTCATTTGGGGGCAAACATAGGTTCAGGTTTAGTTGGTCCATGTTATGATGGTGCAAGTGTAATGAACAGTGTTAATAAGAGCGTCCAGCAGTTGGAGGGCACTGGCCATTTGTTTCCATTGCCACGTACTTTAATTTAATGTAATTTCAGTTAATGAATCTATTCCAGAAGCTAGAGATTTTTACGTTACTTATAATTGAAAAGTTATAGGCCTACGTTTTTGCTTCAAGTTCTCTTGTGCATAAGAAATGGGTTGAAGCACATACATGGCATCATGCGTATATGGCATCATGCGTCCGGGATATTCAATCCTCGTGCGCATCCATGCGCCTGAAATTGAATGCCTCCAAAACTGAACTCATCTGGTTCGAACAGCGAAACATTACGATTGTGGATTATACAATCAAAAATCTCAATATTGATGCAAGCTGCGCCATCAGACCCTCCAATGTAGTCCGCTATCTCGGTGTTTTTCTGGATAGTAAGCTGAACATGACCCTACACATCGCTAGAGCGTGCTTTTTCCACCTGCGTTGAATTCGACAAGTGAAATGCTGCCTGAATGAAAACTGCCTCCGTATCCTTGTCCAAGCTCTTGTCATTTATCGTCTGGACTATTGCAACTCCATCCTCTCTGGACTACCTTCGTCAACACTACAGCCCCTATCATCAGTCCTACTACACTCTGCTGCCCACTTAATAAAAGGTCTTGCTCCTCGCGACCACATCACACCACCCCTACAACAGCTACACTGGCTCCCCATCCATGCCGGTATTGCCTTCAAGAGGACTCCGTTCATCTACGCGTGGAGACTTTACCATACCTCGTACTAACAAGAAGTTTGGGAACCGTGCATTCTGTCGCAGGACCCACAGAATGGAATAGTCTCCCAATTTCAGTTCGTCAAGCCACAACCGTTGCTCTTTTCAAGACAAAACTGAAGACCTACCTATTCTCCCTGATCTATGATTAAGAATGCAGCACAGCGCGCTTTTTGTGCAAGACTTGTCTTGTCAAAGCGCTTTATAAATGCCTAGTTGTATTGTATTGTATTGATATGAATAGCTACTCTGGCCCCTCTGAAAATCGAGCCTTGGCCTGAATAACCTTCTCCGGACGACCTGTAGGCCTATGGAAAACCTATTGGAATGAATTAGCCGGTGCTCTTCGCTTGGCTTTCTAGCGGGGCTTCAGAAGTTTGGAGATTGTTATCCGATTACAATAACGATAAAGAATTCGCAGCGTTTTATCTAACTCTTGCAGATCTGAAAAGGACGCAACGTTTTCGAAGACGTCGAATCAGATAATGCAGGCTGAAGATAGCTGCGTCAAACAGTTATTTGGGTCAGCATAATGATGCCTATCAAGTAGCATGTGTTGCACAATTGACCTGTGCAGCTGTCCTATGTGCAGTCTAAACGAACGATATGTCTCTGCTTCTATATGACAGGTACAAACGAATTAATACTTGCAAGACTTCAGAAAACCGATAACGATGACGAAGCCAGTGACACTTGTAGTCCGTCGTCGATCCTCTTCTCTGTTGTCTCGGCAACCTACGACCCCCTCTCATCCGTCGACAATTAATCTTCGAGCGAGTCGTCAGTCATTGTTTGCACCGACCAGCGCTCTTCCTCTCTCCCCTCTTCATCCATCTCTTCCATCTTTTCCCCCTCTTCATCTAGAGGCCGTCCATAAATGACGCAAAGCAATTTTTGACGATTTTTGACTCCCTAACCTTCGCCACACGTCGTCACAAATGCCATGACCCCTCAAATATGACGTCACAAAGCTCTGACCCCCAAAGCACTAGATGTCCAGAATGTTACATGCAAATTTTCGTAGAATTATAAATAAAGTAATTATAGCGTAAAAATACATAAGACTGTATTGTGAAACGAAGAAAAATGGAGAAAGTAGAATTATTACACTCATTATGCAGTCCACAAAATGAAAAGCTCTGGTAGAATTATTGCATTTAAAAAAAATTAAATAACAATTACTTGAAGCAATCCAAACTTCTCCCATGCAGAAGTAAAATGCTCCTTAGTTAAATAAATAGGTAGAACCTGGATCTCATCTTCCTGTTCAATAGATATTCCATTCATATCCAGCCCTTCTTCGTCCACTATCCAATCAACACTTCATTTTCTTCATTTACGCTAACAACAATTAGTTCACGTTGCCAGCGTGCAGTGATTTTTGTGGCCTGATGCGTGTTGGCAGTATAGCCTTAGCCCAATTAATTCCTGCTTGTGTGTTATAGAATAGCAGGCTCACTTCCAAAACCTCAAAATCCACCTCAACAGTAAATTAAGAATACAATTACAATAATTAGTATTGTTTAATTTGGGTTACAGTCATTGCAAATTAATAGGCGCGTGACGTCATTTATGGACGGCATCCCTACCTCCTCCCTCTCTTCATCCTTAAACTCCTTTCCATCTTTGTCCATCTCTTCCTCCTTCCCTATTCATCTGCCTCTTCCATCTCTTTCTCCTTCCATGCTTCATGGATAACCTTTTGCTTGTGTTTTCTGGTGCACCGTAATAAAAATAGAACAAATGCTTACAACTACTTGAAAATACATATTGTTCTGAACGAACTTCAAAACTAAATTGTAATTCAGCGTATGTAATTTGACAAAAAGAAAGACCTTCTGTTAAGCAGAGGTTCAACAAAGGTCATTTTTGAAACAAGTCATAGAATTTATTATTATCACAGATTCTCTATAGCAATGGATTGTCATCTGCTGACTCCAGTTTATCCGTCCAAGATATCAACTCATTGACTTCTCCATCCAATTCATCGACATTGTTGCTTTCCAGGCTTGGAATCGTAAATTCAGTCACAATTTCTATATGAAAATCAATTGAAGATAATAAGACTTGTGAAGAAAGTCATCTATTAATACAATTAGCAATGCTGACTGAATCTGCATCAATCACTGGGTCAAGCTGGAAAAGGTACACGAGATGGTGATCAGGGAAATGGCGTGAACTGGCGGGGCAGGAGGGGCAATGTTAAGGTAAACCAATAACCCCCTGCCTATCAAACCACTACATGTCTTATCTCTCACATCCTCTTTTTCAGTCAAAGCATTTTCATGCCTCTAATAAACTTTTAAAACAGTCAACAAGCTAAAATTGGGCCAGAACTAATGCAATACTGTAAATAACCCATTAAAAAATGTAAAATTGCTTTGGCAAATACCAGTGTGTCGCCTCTGTTCTTTTTAACCCTTTAACAACCAGCGTGTACTAAAGTGTAAGGCATAATCAATAATGCTGGTCGTTAAAGGGTTAAGTCCATTTCGATCTCAGCTACACACCTTGGACATTCCCCTCAAAAGTCTCAGGTGTCTTCTCTCGCCTCAATCGTTTTCTCTCCCCTCATTGGTTTTCTCATGTTCTGTAGGGCAGCCGGCAGCACTTGACCCAGGAAAGCAACCTTCGTCAACAGATTAAATCCCAATAATTCCGATTATGCTCTGTAAGACACAGAGGTCATAGATTAGGCTTCTTAGCACTATCTGTACACCATACTTGCCATTCAACCAATATCCATATGAACTCATTCTGCCCCTTTTACCTATGATCAAAGTCTTGACCTCCAGTATCTTCCTCTCATCACACATTCTCATCACACATTCTCATCACACACATGGCATCAAATGGCAGATGCTTCAAGTGCAACTACAGTCAACAATCTGTTTCTAATAGTTTGTAACTAACTTCATCCGACACTTTACATTGCACCTTTATAGTACCTTTACATTCCACCTATGCTAACAAAGCTAAGTAGAACTGATTACAAACAAAGCATTCATCCCTGAACAAACAATGCTCAGATAGAAAGAAGAGTTACCACTTGCATGCCTCTACACAACTGAAAAGTGCATGAGAAAAAGCTGTTGCCTGACTTTTGAGTGGAGCTTTAGAAATACAGAGATTACGATCAGTTTATTACAATCAACAGTTAACAATTAACAGTATGGTCTACGACTCTACATAGAGTGACGACAGGTGGCAGTGTATGATAACACCACTGTCCAGCAGTCTCTCCCTGAGTGGTAGACATTCAGATATTTCTCAGACACACATAGGAGAGGCATTTGTTAAGCGCCTGCCAACAGATCAAAGAACCACCATCGATCAACAGTCATGTTCACTCAACAGACCCCATTGATTCTTCTCAATCATGACCAATATTACCTGGCTCCAGTTAGTGCACATAGGTTTGTAGACCTGAGATGTGACCATGTTACATGATGTCTAGCAAGATAATAGGGACAGTGTGAAGAAGACACTGTACAAGATGTACAAATTACACAGTGGAATCGAAGAACAAACACAGACTCAGTAACAGAAGACATCCCAAAAAAAATCATGCAATATTCCAAGTTTAGACAAATAATTAGCCAAAGTGGTACAAGATTCAAATCAACAATCGATATGGCCGAAGACATGTATAGATGGTTTTGTAAGTAGAAGTCTCGTCGAAATTAAAAGATCAATGAGACTGGATTATACGGAAGTTTACACCAAGAGATAAGGAAATAGCTCAACATGAAGAGGAACAAACAAGTAATCATGAAACTTTAGATAATTTTAAGACAAGGAAAGTCATAATATTGTCAAAGCACTGTCATTTAAGCAGACTGGTCTTACTTGGAAGTGGAGTTGTTTGCTGAAGGTATATCTGTTTCATTTGGTTGATTTTCTCAATCTCTTCTTTCTTCCACTTTTCGGATATGTTCAGTGTCGATGTCACTGCCTGTGATGTTTTGCTAAGAACAATAATTCATACCAGTTGTTACCAGCCATTCCTTAGTTCTGATCTATGGGCAGATGCCTATTTTTCAAACAACTCAACCAATGTTGGTTTTCTAAACTTACTGAAGTGTATTTGTTTCAGCAGAAGTAAACAACCATCAGAAGTAATTACTTACTTAGTTTACTTAGTTCCTCCCTTTCCTCCTGGCATGGGAGGAATTAAGCCCAGAGTCAATTAATTCCTTAACTTGTAGCTTCAGAAGAAATGCCAATTCTATGCAGGCGATCACAATTTATAGCAGCTACATACTTTTTACAACAGCGAATCATTCAACATGCAGAAGAAGATCATAGAAATTAAAGTGACCAAACAAAACCAATTACTGTGAATTACTGAGTTCCACTTGATTCAGACTGCAACTGTAGAAGTACAAAGCATGTATCCCCATTGATGACATATGATGGTGACATAACTCCCAGATTTAGCATTTTCGGGGAGCTTTTCCTAGTCAATCAATCAATGAAACTTGATATAGCACCTCTTCAAGAAATCTACTTAGAGGCGCTCTGTGTGCTGGCCTATTATTAAACGAATGATTTCTAAAGCGCTGTAATGCAGCCATGCCACTACAAGGGCGCTCTGTATACATGGCGCATAGGCCACGTATACAGAGGCATACATGGCCTATATAATGCTAAATGTCATTAAGAATGAATAAAATGCATCAGTTAGCAAAACAATGCACAGTAAGCTGAGTAGAGTCACCAGTGGCGGGCCGTGCTTGGAACCAACCAACGGATTCCCATCCGCAGCTGACAGATGGCAAAGATATTCCCTGGGCCAAATTGCACCAAAAGGGTAGAGCGACAACTGTCAGCACCAATTACAGACATGATGACGATGTCGACTAGTAGTTCCTCACTGGTGGAAGATGACACATGTCCGAATCTTCATCGAGGTACAGGGAGGACGTAGAAAAGGCATTCGTCGTGTGTTGTTTGGAGGAGGAATAGCCAACTGTGAATATAGGTCGAGGTCTCTCAAATGGCCGCATCAGCTGCTCTTCACCAAGACGAAAAAACTTGGGTATACAGGATACAGAGGCATACATGGTCAGCATGGCTGAAACTCGACCTTCGTGTACATCAGAGAATGACATGATGCAGTCACATGGCCCGGGCAACTTGCGACCAAAATTACTCTTAAACCCACAAAATTCTCGGCAAAGTCGAAGAACAAATCTTGTACATAAACCTAGCAGTAGAAGACTCCTACATGTTTCAAGTTACTGAGAAAATTCTGCATTTACATGAAAATAATCGTCAACATGGCTGATGACATGCGCAGAAGTGTATTGTATAAGCCCAATAAGCAACATGATCAATTGAAGCCATTACAGCAGATCTGTTGGATTCTGAATTCTACAAGTAATTGAAAGCTTTAGAAGAAATTAAGATCAGCAATTCTGCAAAATTCAAATCAATTTAAATGACTGCTGCTAAAATCAATTAAGTATCATATTTGATCAGAGTATGATGAAACTATGCAAAAAAATAATTTATGGTCATGGACATGCGTTCCCTTGACGAAGCATACGATGTTGAAAGATAAAGGTGCTATAAAAATACCCAGTAACAGCAGCTGGGAACGCGTATCCTGCAAATAACTGTCTCAAAGACAAATGTATCTGAAGAGTTCTTGGAGAACTTCAAAGAACTTGTCTAAGATGCCAATAGAAAATTCAATCCTGTAATTAAAATTAAGTATACGTTAGTAAGTGCCTCTCACAGGCATACATGGTCCAAAGACAAAGGTTTAGAGTGCATGAAATAACATATAGCCTTGGCAATATATAAAGTAACACAATGGTCCATTGCTTGACTTCTCTTTCTCTTCCTATCAACATCGTGTTACGCTCATCTAATTGCACTGAACTACAAACTGGAATAATTCCAATGGAATGTCATTCCTGACCGCACTTCCTATCACCAGATATCAATGCTAAAGTAGTCAGAGAATACATTTGAAATTAATCTGAAATCAAACAGTTAATGTAAAATGTCTGAACTTACTGTAAGAGCCCAAACTAAATGTGATTTCATGCCCCACCTATGTTCCATTCCTTTGGCACACATTATATAAGGAATGACTTTGAGAATAGCACCCAATAAATGCCTTATTTGTGCATTTACAGCACATAATTTACCTTTTCCTTGGGTTGAAATCACTTGGACGGCAATATGTGCCAACAGGTGATTGCAGAACAGACGACGACTTTGAGATGGAAAAGTAGTCTGCATAAGAAATACAACCATAATTATGCTCTCTCATTTGCAAAATAACAATCCAAACACCAATTTACTTAATTATGTGTAGAACAACCTCTAGCAACAGAAACATAGCAGTAAGCTCATACTTATTACCACAACATATGAAGAGCTCTGAAACAGGTCTGCAATTTCTTTCAGAGAACCTATTATGCAGGTGCTCTCTTGTATAATGTGTATTCTGAGTCTCTGTTGAGGCATGAATCTTTCACCTAATTTTGGCGCTTTTTGTAAGAACAGGTTTCATGTATAAATTCTGCCATCAGTCCTCACAAGAAAACATGGCCTTCATCATCCCATTGACAAAGCGTCCCATTGAAGTGCCTTCAAATAGTGTTTGATGTCATAGTTCGTCTGCTGACAGTGCTGCATTCCACGTCAAACACACTCAGGCAGTTACATTTGGATCTACATGGTCAGACTGGTCCATGGTCACATTTGGTTCCCTAACGGTTCTATTTTAGGTCCCCTACTCTATATCTCCTATACTGCTGGTTTGGACCAAATTCCTTCTTCTCTAGGGATGGAAGCTCAAAAGCAATTCAGCATACTGATAACATGCAGGTACATGTCCAGCTAAAGAGGTCATCTCCTCAATGGAAAAATGATACAGACAACGAAGGCACTCGGTGCCTGGATGTCGTCCAACCATCTCCATCAGAACTCTGCAAAATTGCAGTTTATCTGCATTACCAGCTGTAGAAAGATTTCAAAACTACTGGTGTGACCTTATACCAGGGATTGACTTTCTCAGAAGAACATGGGAAAAATGTATGTCAAATGTGCATATACCAACTGCATGAAATTTGCACTTAACACTGTTCACTCAAAATTCAAGCATGAACAACCCTGTTTCATGCAATCATATGCTCCAGGATTAATTATACCAATGCCATTCATGCATTCATTCATGCAGATTCATTGGTGCATCAATCAGCTTCAATCCAGCAGAAATATTCCTACATTTGGTCATAATTATATCCCGATTCCTTTATGAGGATCAGTACATGATATCAGAGAAACAATGAGTCCTACATGACTGGAGATGTTAATTTGAATTCAACTCACACTTAATCTTTGCTGGTCACTAACCTGAAGTGTTACAATATACATAAATCACACTGTAGGTTATCCTGACCTGATTTCCCCGCTTCTGCCTTTGGCGATTTGGACGTGGCAATCGAGCTCCAAGAGGCATAGTAGTCTTCAAATGGAAGCTTCTGTTTGACCACTCGTCGCTTGCAAGTTAAGCCACTGTCACATGACTTCTGTCGATAATCACTTAATTCAACAGGGAGTCTGAATTCATTTGACTCTTCCTTGCCGAACTTCTCTAAACAAACATAAAACCTCTGTCTAATGCTGTAAAATAAGAAAAGAAGTTTAAAAAATGTAATAGTACGTAAGAAAGTAAACTTATTCTGAAGACCTATGCCAATGGTCTAATGACCACAAGCGAAACTCAAACCAAAGCATTGAAACACAGAGACAGACAGTCTATAACAGATAAATCAGATTCTTTCTTTTTAAGAAATACCATTAATCAAATGCAATTTTACTATTTAGGCTTTTATGGATTGCTGTTCAAAATCAAGGTACAACATTAGCCAATTAGAGAAAACCAAAATTACTAAAAAGTTGCTTTTATCTTCTAAATGGTTGCTTTGACCTTCTAAAAGGTTGTTTTTACCTTCAAGTGTCTGACTGGCCAAGACGCACTGTCGTGCCATCTCGTAATAAGATTCAGGGGAGTTGATAAGAAGGTCTGCAGCCTGTTTATTAACAGCTCTCTCCATACATGGTGCAGACAACATTTCCTAAAACCCACAATACACAGATTTGCCTTCTATTACTATAACATGTGTTAGTCACGCAGAGCCGTCCTCAGGTAATTTGGCGCCCTAGGCAGTCACCTATAAGAGCACCCCATCCACGTTGCATGAATAGTAAAATGTGAGAACACACTGCACGCAGCACATAAGAAAATCACAAAAATATAGACGATTCTGGCCAAGGAAAATTGCTAAGGAAGGAGAGGGAGTGCCGGTGCAAACATTTTTACTTTTTATGTAATGTAGCAAGGAGAACGGAATTAAAATAATCAAATAGTAATTTTAGAATTAAAAAATAATAAAAAATGGCAATTGTTATAATAAAGTTTTATCAATATATCAATTTCTTTAGTCAACTATATAGGCCTAGTGTGCTTTGCTGCAGATACAAATAATATGTTGATATGATATCAATGATATTGTTCTACAATTAACAACTTTTTAAATTAATATTAAGGATACTTTAATCAAGTGACTCAATGTTCCATATTTTTAAATTAAAATCTTTCTGCTTCTGCTTATTCTCAAACAGCTAAGGTGAGGTCAATGTCTGCTACAATATCTTTTTATGTGGACAGGACTGACAAATTAACCAAACGATTCTGTGTCATCGTCGTTCGCAGATAATTTGTAATAGCTGTGTTCCTCTGATACAGGGAGTCTCAGAATAATTCTCAACGCAACAGTAAAGTTTTTCATAAATTAAGAGTTGATGTGGACTATTTATTTCTTCCCCTTCTGCCCAATGGGAATATGCAGATAAGTTCAGCAATGAGTTGTAAAGCATCGATATCTTTGTAATATCTTGGCCTATTATTCGTTCAAAGTTTTTCATTTTTCAGTAAATTCTTTTGCGGTTCCTTTTGACGCCAATTAATGTTATAAACAAATCCAAAATTAGAACTGTGATCATCCAGCTGATTAAATCGCTCTGCAACAGACTTAATGGTTGTATCCAAAACAACAAAGAAAATATCGGCTTCTGCTATGAAATTTTCCATAGATTTACCACAGGTTCATCTGATGACTCGTAACTAAACAAACGCTTTTTTACCCCAGCTATAATTTCTTTTTTCTAAGTTGTGTTTTTTGCAGCTAGATGTCGCACTTGTATCGCAAGTTGGACCTAGGCCTACTCTCACAAGTTTTGATTTTTGTTGTAAGCTGGTAGAGGCCTGAGATTGAAAATTTTTGTTGAGACTGGAATTAGCCTAGAACCATTTTTGAATAACTAGTTTTACAATTGTTTTTTTATTATCATAAAATTGATATTGCTGAAAAAATGTTTCCTTAAAATTTGACGCCCCTATAATTTGGCACCCTAGGTGGCTGCCTATGTCGCCTATGCCAGGAGCCGGCTCTGTAGTCACGTCAATTAAAACACAAAGAATAAGACTCTTAACCCTTCGATGATGAGCTAGCATTAAAATGTATGGGAAACCCATGCAGCTTGTTGCTAAAGGGTTAAACAATAACCTGCATGAAGAGTAAATAAAAGGATGTTGTAAGGCAAGACCTTTAAAATGAAACGTCTGGTGTCTTAGTTTTACTCATTGATGCATCTGTACCTGAATAGCTATCAAGATGTGACCAAAGTAATGTTCTTCTGAATTCCACTTGCTCTCATTGTCCAAAATATCAACAGAAGACATTTGTCCAGTGACTGGATCAACTGCAAATTAACAAGAACCAATTTTACAGAGAATTCTCAATAAAATATATATATATATATATGTATATATATAAGACCAATAGAACTCACTAACATAACTAATGCCAGAACACAATGTAGGCAAGACATGTAAGTTAATCATTAGGAGAGTTAAAAGAGGCAAGATGAATCAAAAGAGGCAAGATGAATCAAAAGAGGCAAGATGAATCAAAAGAGGCAAGATGAATCAAAAGAGGCAAGATGAATCAAAAGAGGCAAGATGAATCAAAAGAGGCAAGATGAATCAAAAGAGGCAAGATGAATCAAAAGAGGCAAGATGAGTCAAAAGCCCTCAAACATGAGTCAGATAAATTCCATAAACCAGAACAGTCAAAATAGGACAGATATAAAAGTCACAATAAGATGAGTCAAATGAGGTGCAGATGAGGCAGCAAGAGATGACTCACAGAGGACCATGGGTCAACAGACTCAACACAATACAAAACGTAACAAAATACCATTGGGATGAAAAGGAATTGTATGAAAATAAACATCAGGAGGAACATTGTTGTAGAATTCGTTGAAGTGGATGTAGAGTCTAAAAACGCCACCTATCAAACAAACCACAAAAGACCCAAGTACAAGAAAGCAAATAAATTACAATGCACAATTAATATAAATCCCATATTTCCCATAAGGTTGACTAGTCCTTCTTTCGCTAGGCAGCAGCATTGGTTGAATTAAATGTAAAATGTAGTAGCGCCTTGGGTGGTGGCCAACAGTTAAATTTGACTCCTGTAATAACTTATCATCATTCACTTATACTATGCTTCCAATCATACTCCAGTTTGTCAGTTTGAAATCAAAGAAAATTATCATTATCATTATTATTACTTCACATACATGACTAAAGTTATAGCAATATACTCACGAATTTCACCTATCTTCATAATAAAACTTTCACCCAGGTTATGCAGGAAGCTATTTGATAATCAAGACAGTTTATAATAGCTAAGAGGTTTATATATTACAGCTGGCTGGTTGACTGCTGTAAATTTAGATATTAATTCACCAAATATCCATTAATCATCCTTACAATAAAGAAAATTACTCATTTTTAATGGCAGTAAAAGAGCAGTTAGCATTGACAGTGATGCTCATGGAAAGAATAATTCTGACTATGAAGATTAGGGACAGTTTCACAAATTGATGTTTTCAAGCAAAGCAAACTATTAACCTTGCCACACTGTATCCTTCTGACCAAATATCTTTGCAGACCATTCAAACAAGTTGCTTGCATTAACTGGATAAGCTTCAATGCCCTGAAGTCATATAAACATGTAATCAGCAGAAGATAAGAATACTGAAAGGCATGTATACGTATGCATGAATGCAAGTATTAATGCACGGTAAAATTAGTGTTACTATCTTTATAAGAACTTCTTGAAGACCATCTCATAAGCTTCAGTTAGAAAAAAGTTTGCTCTGCAAAAATAGTTTCAAAGTGAAATGTATGTCATTTGGGTGTCCTTTGAGTCATGGAAAACACACTAAGGTGCAGAGAAGAGGAACCGATTCCGTAGCCCCATGTATATTAACACACATTCAAATATATATATATAGGCCTACATAGCAAATTTAGCATAACTTAGAGTATTCGTCAAGGCAATTATATAAATACATAAGTAAGAAGTAGAAACCAGTAAATCAGAAAAACCAGATATTCATATTGATGCAATATAAGGAACAAGTTATTATATTTAGAGTTTCTCGATAGGCATTGAAAATATTTCCATATATGAGGTATATTCGTAAAAAAGGGGTCCGTAGAGTATTGGAGAACACGCCCAGGCGCAGGGCTGAGGAACTGAGTTCAAATACCCATATCCCTCATAATGTTGACTAGTCCTTCTTTCGCTAGGCGGCAGCATTTGCTAAACTGAGATGTATGACGTAATGGGCGCCCTGTATGGCCGCTGATGGTTAAATTTGACTCCTGTAATAACTTGCATTCATACTGTGCTTGTAATCATACTTCTTTTCTTTATTATAGACTTTTTCTTCATTTGCTTACATTATAATTCAATACATTAATATTTTATTAAGCGGCAAGAATTTTCCTGTGGTATTGTCACTGTTGTTAGAGATTACATATAGGGCATAACCGGGTAGACAATTTCCACCGACTACCGAATCCGAGTATTTGGATGAAGTATTTGCCGGATCCGGGTATGAACCGAATAGTAGCGGCAAATCTGGCCAGCAAGTACCGTCCGTAGGCAAAGCGCAGTTAACCTGCCACGTGCACAGCCACAGATAACTATCTATATTCAATGCAGAGTCTATAACAATATCCTTCATATAGCGTATCACCACACTCTAGGCTATAAAAATATATTTATTATTTAATAACTTTATTTGTGAAAAAAAATGTAAAACCTTGTTATAAAATTTGAAATATGAAGTTATCAACTACGTCTGTACTCTCCAATGTTTACCTGAAGTGGAGCCAATTTGAGTGGGAAAATTACTGATTTGGTTGCCACCTGTGGAATGCAACCAAAAGAAATTAAAATTTATAAATTAACATCATTATTTTAAAGAAAATTTAATGGAATGTTAAGTTCTTGTTTAATTAATCAATAACTTATAAGTAAGTCTGTTAGTCCTAAATTTATTTGGTGAAAAAATATTATTTTATCAAAAAACATAATTTTTTTAAAAAAAGTTACTTTAGCTATTTACAGGTGTAATATTTGCCGAGGCTAATACTTCCGAATAGTCAAATATTCGGCTGAGGCGAATGTCCGAGGTGATTTCCGGTTATGCCCTAGTTACATAGTTTGAAGGGTGTTTGATAGCGTGTATACTGTCCCAAGAAATAGACAGAAGAGTCAGTTTGTCAGTTGGTGGAAGTAAGAACATCTAGAGCAGTATCTAGGCAGGAAGACACTCCTTCAATTGGGAGAAAATGAAGAATGTTTCGGCATGCAGATCAGTCTGCATTGAGTGCCATGCAAAAAGCAGTCGTTTCAGTTTAAACATTCGCATCCACATCCATAAGCATCTGCTTGTTAGTGCATATGTGGTTCCCTTTGGTTTGATCTACATGTTTCACAGGCACTCACCCACAGCTTGTCTGCCAGCAGCCTTTCATGGTCCCTTTCTATCAGAAGATGTGCTCTTGAGTACATCTTCAAGAAGACTGGGTGCCTTATTAAAACAAATACACAGTTCAGTCAATTTTTCAATTTGACCAGGGGCGTCTACATAGGGGGACGTCCGGTGGCAAATGTCTCCAAATTCACATAGGGGTATATTTTTTTAGTCTTGGGGGTAATATTTTGCCTTCTATACCCTTGGGACCGGGATCTGCCTCCATCATTCAAGGGAGATTGACGCCCCTGAACTTGACTCCTATTAAAGTAATTAATAAGATTGACTCCTATTAAAGTAATTAATAAGATTGTAAGAATTAAAGAATAAACGTAACACCATATCCTGTGAACATGATAGTCAACTAATTGTTTCACCAGTCAAGCAACCTTTCAACTTAACAAAAACATCTTTTGTGCACGGTGACTTTTCACAGCAAAATGCGATAACACTCAAATTAATTCCAAATGTTTTCATTATGCTTCGCTGCTAGCAACTTCTAGCCTAAATGACGGACGAGGAAACAGGCGTAATTACACGGAAGTTAATGATCTGGCCCTTCACCTAAAGTACTTTGAACAACACTGAACGCTCACCGTCGAGAGCTGTATAAGTCATCAAAACTCGAGACCACGTAGAATTTACGCAAAACTACTCATACAGAAGTAATCAGATCTTTACTCTTATGTTAAGACTAAAACAGCCATATCATTTTGGGACAATATGACTATACAGACGTGCGTACACTACGCGATTTACTTTAAAATAAAAATCTGAAAACAATAATATTTATCTTCACGACGCTCTTTTTACACGTTCTTTGCTTCACAAGGTAGGGCTTCATTGAGTTAGATGTGACAAAAGTCGCAAAACTAATTCACTTTGATTAATAATTATTAATTAAAATGCATTAATTATTGATCTAGCTGTCAAGCTGAGACACTGCTTTCAAAGGTCTTACGTTACGCATGTCTAATTTCATTTTATCAGGCCTTTCTGAATAACTTTGATGAGCCACAGACAATTAGCGCGTACCTTTTTAGAGTGGTGCCTAGAAAAAAATGGAGCTAACAATTGGAGTTACATGAATAAAACGCCTTGTAGACTTCCCACGCAGACAGAAGGCATCAGTTTCACATGCCGCGTCACGAAGGTAGAAAGTGAATCCAAAATCATCATCAGAGTCACCCAAATTAAATATTGCTCTGCTCCACATGTTTTCAACTTCAAATTTTGACTCCATGCTCTTCAAGAATTCCCACCGCAATCCTTGATTATTCATCCAATCCTACCCTTGCGCCATCCTAGCCTCCTCTAATCCATTTCGCCTGTGAGCCATGGCATCGCCGCATCCCAACTTTAAATTTTTGAACAACTCTATAATTTGACACAGCTTTCGATTGGAAAACAATCTAGTGCACTGCGTATATCTCATGTGAGGTTCAAGATTACGATTTAACGGGTGAACCGACTCAATGCTAACTGGTCCGAACCGAACCCATTCAGTCCAGTTTCAGAGGTTATAAGATATAGGTTCTTAGATACATACAAAATGAGTGAACTAGACATGAAACACGTGTGAGATTGTGTTTTGACACGTGACTGAATATAATAGGCCATGATCAAAACCGATGAAGAAATTTTCCAGGAAAGAGGAAACATGTTAAGTCTAACTGGACGATTGGAAAAGTTAAAGTGACTATACATCATCAAAGTTCTGATCATTCGATTTCGGTTGAACTGATTTAAAGTGTTGTTGGAAATGGATGTCATCGGTTGGAGTCTGTTGACACTCCCGGATAGCCGGGAAGTTCGATCGGACTCCGGAACTGAAGAGTACGCGGTGCCATCCTCTTGGCTGAATGTCACCAGAACTACACCGCATAACTGTTCAGGTGAACCAGAAAGTGAAGCGGTGAGATGTACGAGCCTTTTCGAAGCGGAAAGGCAGTTGAGCTCCTCCATAGAATCGCTGCAGGACTGGGAACGGCTTTCAGATTCAGATGTAATGAGGTTTAAATGAATCCTTTGTGCCGTTACTGCCCCGTTAGGTTAAGATTTTCTGGACAATTTAGACAAGTAAAAATTCATGGCTTCCTGTCCGACATCGGATTGAGTATAGAGTTGTCTCTCAGGTCTGGCGATGCCAACTTGGTCTAGCACCAGCCTGCCTGATAGACCTTTGTCAGCTGGTATTGAAGGCCCAGTGTAGTTGCTTCCTTCGCTCTGCTGAGAGGGAGTTCTTGTGGTTCCATTTGCCTACACAGCAGCTATACAAACACTGCATTCACTTTGGTAGGCAATTTGGTTTGGAAGAATGGCCTTTCTTTGGAGTTATACCTATTCCCCAAATCGAGTAATGGTACGTTTTATGGTCATTTGAAAACTTGCCTTTTTCTTTGATCAGGATGCAGGGAGCGCTTTTGAGTAGTTACTTGAACGAGCACTATATCAATTTTTGAATTAATACGTACATATATATGTAAGTATGTAATAGATATGTAAACATGCAAATAAATAAGAATAAATTGAAATTCGTAAAATTTGATATCATTCTTCTTCCAACATCTTTTGCTCAGAAGTGCAAGCGCCTGGACAGCACAATTGCAGTTGTACTGCAGAGCAATTGTGCGCGAAGGACTTGCTCAAGGTCCCTACACAGTGACTGATGCCTCGGACGAGGGTCGAACCCGCTCACTAAGCGCACACTCAGTGTTACGGGTTGACCGCTCAAACCGATCAGCCACCATGCCGCACATGTGTGGGTCTACACTAGATGAACAGTGCCTTGAACTAGCATGAGTGGCAGTTTTGGGTATGAAGTGTTAGCGACTTCATTTTCTTAGCCTCGGCATGTGAGAGTGGGTGGCCAATTCTCCCATTTCACTCCTGTGGCAAATAATTCCATATCAACTGCAAACTTTCTTCTTTGACTTGGGATGAAATTAAATATCTTGTAGTGTTCAAGCATAGCTGCCCATGCACTACAATGAAGAAGGTTATGGTCTGATGTGTTTGGTGGCCATTCATCATTGCCAATAAATTCACTCAAGCCAACTCAGCCTTGTGAGCAGGTGCGCTGTCCTGCTAGAAAATTGAATCAGGTGGTAGAATAGACTTCCATGAGTTTGTGTAACATAATTTCAACATGAGGTTTAGCACTTAACTCTGGTCTTGTCTGGTATGAAGTGCGACGTTCTCTTACCGTAATATCACACACCAGCAAAAACCTTGATGTGCTTCCCAAACTTCGTTCTCTCATTCACCAGGCAACTTTATTCAACATCGTAATCTCCAAACTTCTAAAACACTACTCAAAAGCCAAAGGCAGGGCACCAGCTTACTCACAAGCACTACATCAACTCAGTAGTTTTCTGAAGGGTAGTCTTAAGGAGGTCTGAGTCTGGTTTCCAGAGGGTCAGTTGAGGCAGAGTAGATGTTGTGTCTGTTGTGAAAATTGCGATGGACTGAATCTGATGGTGGCCTAAACAAAAATATAATTTGTTAAAGAAAGTTGATCCATTTATGGTGAAAGGGATGTTGTCAATACTTGGTATCAGATGGCTGGTTTATGGCAGGGTTTGCTAATCTCATGGGATTCTTGTGACTGGTGAAATGCAAGATATAGGTCCTGTTGCTGGCTCTGTGATATCTCAAGGGCAGATTGTAACTTGCTCTAAAATGAATTTTTTTTAGAGGACAAGACTTCTGTTGATGGACACACTATGTCTTTGTCGGTATGAAGCTTCACCAACTGTTCTTAGAAGCAGACAATAACTGACTGTTCCTCTGGTTCTGAGCTGAGGCTCCATTGCTTTTTATTGATAATTGTTTCAGCTCCAGTTGTAGTGGGTGTTGCGTGACAGCAGCTGTTGACGATATATAAGTCTGCAGCTTTCTCTCATTATTTCATAGGAGTACTTCAAAATGGAGTGATTCTCTTGTCTCGTTTGATTAGACTTCTCTTGTTTTGCAGAAGTTTCAGTCTTTCAGCTATTCTAACAGCGATTTGTCCAAAATTTTATTTGCAGCTTATGAGACAATTATTACAGCTTATGATATCTGTTCAAGGATAATGCTCGACTGTGAGCACAGCTGAGAGGATGTCTAGATGGGTAAATTTTATGTGCATTGAAAGCTTTATTTGCTATTCAAGACTGGCAGATTTATTTCCGTTGAGGTTTGTGCTTTTGACAGCAATGTGATGGAGAGCAGCACTGCCAATCACTTCCAGATTGTGGAAATCATGGAAATAATCACCACTTAGAAAGGTCAAACACTGTTTGGTATACTCGACTGGACAGAAATTCTGCAAACAAAGATTTTACGTTCAAGAATAAGTTCTTCTCAGCTTGGACCAATGTTACAAATGGTAAGCTGTGATGAGAATATTACACCAGTCATTCTGCTTCTGTTGTTAGGTTTGATAGCCATCGTTTGATGCTATTCACCTCTTTGATGTCAACCTCAAGAATTAGTCATGGATAAACACTGCCTCAATGTTTTTGCAACATTAACCCTTATGGAATGTGCTATTGTTTACAGTGATGGAATGTTCTATTGTTAACAGTGATGTTCCATGCTATTGTCCCAATTGCAATGTCAGCGTCTGTATCTGCAAGAATTTCAAGACATTATCACATGAAGGACATGCACTCAAATCTTAAGAGATGCTTCTGTTCAGACTGGTGTATAAGTAGAATTTTTTCATGATACACATATGGTGAATAATAAGTATCTATTTGTATATACTTTACTTACATATGTGAGTATTTTGGCAAACATGCAGACATATTCATACATGTCTGCTTCCACAATAGTGTTTGTATACAGAGTATACAAATGTACATTTATGCATATTGTAATTGGAAACTGAGTCATTCACTCCAATAGACACTCATCGAAGGCGCTCCCAATGTCCCAAAACTAATGGGAAATAATGTGGTCTTCAAGGGTGTTTGGAAAAAGAAAATCAGACAGAGAGAGAAGCTCCTGCCAGAGACTAGCAGGGAAGGCATTCCAAAGGGCAGGTCACTGTATATGAGATGAATGCATGCATAAATGCCCATTCTCTGCATGATTCATACATACATCATTTGGCATGCAGAGTACACACTGTATTTGCATTCATGCTCACTTGCTTCGCTGTTAATGAATGCATGTGCACACATGAATTTCGTCGCCTCCATGAACAAAATACAGAAACTGACAGATGTGTACATAAATGTAACATTTTCTGCACATTTTTCTGGGTGGAAATAGAATACTAATGAGGTTAGATGTGAATGAGTGATAATTTCTCATTTAAGTAATGCTGCTTAAGTAAATAATTGCCTTGACCAATTTTCACATCTTCATTCATTTCCTGACAGCATTGTATTAGCAGTGCCAAGAAAACAAGTTGTTTTTAATATTTAAATTTACCCCTATTTCATTTTTAGAAAACTTTTTTAGCTGAAGTTTCAGTTGTAACAGTTCTTGTCTACCATGTCAAATTGTCTTCCAGTTGTATACAATCAATTATGGTGCAGCCACTCTGTGCAGCAATCTTATTGATATATTGTGCATGCTACAACAAGAATACTGAAGTTCAACAAGAATGTTCATAATAACTGAGTGATGAAGAGGACTTCATTGTTAGTAGATTTGTGTTTATTATTAAGACAAACTTAGCAAACTGCAACCTAGTTACAAGATATTGGTAACACTCACTCACAGACGTGTAGCTACCAGCGTAAAATTCCTTGATGCACGTTGATATTCTAAGCCTTGTATATTTGGTTGCATAGCCAATGACTTGTCCAGTATAATTGGCTTTGGTTTTGACATTTACCTTGGCTTAGAGAATTTCATAAGCATGAGTAACTGTTTGTTCAGGTTGGGTGCTCAAAACTGCGACCAGCTTTAGGATCGACTCACAGATTTGTCTGCTTGGTCGCAAGTATACCTGTGACACACAGTCAGCCGCCGGTATGTAAGTCGGATATATTGTAGTGTTGTGAAATGGTTGCTGACCAGTGGATAATACTGGACAAAGAGATTTAGGGTTTAGATGAACTGCTTCACATAATATAATCTGGTATAAATGCTCAATTAAATTACTTCTTACACTAATTATATATCATGTCTCCACCTCAGTTTTCAACTTCTTAACATCAATAACTCTGTCTGAAATGACTATCTCCTCGTGTGCTCTCACCTGATTTCAAGTGTTGTTCCTTAGGACTGCTTTGATTTCGATGTCTTTCTGTCATCATCTTCCCCCCTCCCCATGCTGTGGGTGGATTTCATTTTTGCTATGCTCGTGATTTACTCCCCTCCCATTTTCAAGTAGCAATTTCTGATCTTTGAATCTGGTTTCTCTCAATAGCAACTACTGATAGTCAGTGTTGGGCACAAGACCTCGAGACCAGGACCGAGAGATCCAAGACCGAGACTGGGTGATCCGAGATCAAGACCGAGACCGATGGTCCAAGACCAAAACCAAGACCGATATTCTTTTCTTATAAACAATTCAATAATTTTTTATTAAGACGCTGAAACGGAATGACATGCTTAAAACATTAATTTTACTGATGAAAAATACTAATTTTAATAGTGGTCCAGAAAACAGTTTTACCGTCACTATGAACTTTTGTGGATTAATTCATTGGCTTCGGCCTGAGAATATCGCACTCTATATTACTTACAGTATACGATAGGTATAATACTTTAAGACATCTGAACAAGTAGATGGCCAAAGTAAAAAAAATTTTCTTGAAAATTTGTCAAAGCAAATTTTGAGATGGCTGACTCCATTGCAAATGCATTTTTTTGCCCATAGTAAAATGTATATATATATATATATAGATGGTCAGCACGTCATAAATCGATAACAATGACATAGGGCCTAAACATCTGGGGTTTCTAATAATCAAAAATAACCGACAAAAAAAAAATTGCTCTGATACAACAAATGACCAAGAACGCTACTATAAGACAGAGGAGATCAATCCCAAGACCGTTCCTTTAAGACCAAGACCGACTCATTCGAGACTGCAATTTTCTGGTCTCGAGACCAAGACCGTGGTCTCAAGACCGTATCCCTGCTGATAGTAACCTCAGTCCTGGTTATAAGAAACAAATTTATTGGTTTCCATGTTAAACCAGATTAGTAACAGTATTTGCTCATCATTGTTTTACTGTTGATGTCATATTAATTTGATGCCATCTTTACCTGTTGATATCTTCTCTCTGCAACACTTGGTGATTTGGTTGTTGCCCCATCCCATACTGCCCCAGTGCAATGTGGTGGCTTTACCATAGTTGAAACATTCTATGCAACATGTGACAGGAGCATCTTCTCTTTTGTGTGCCTCTATTTTGCAAACGATTGAATTATATTCTATTCTATTGTCATCTTGTATTCTCAGATTGGTATATTTTACTATTCTCAGCTTGAAAGGAATTTATATAGAGCTACTTCAAGAGAACTTAGTCAGAGTTCCTCATATTTGCAAATATTTGTAAATGAGTATGGGTAGGCTTTGGAGTTCATAGCCAAATTTCACCAGATAGCATTGGAGTCAATTACTAAAGCCTTTGTGCTGGAAATGGTTGAAATCGGGTCAGAGCACATAGTGAGATAGTGATTTAAAAGTTACTGATTTTAAGAAGCTAGCTTAAATTGCTAGACACTCCAGCTACAGACATAATGAGACTAATCGTAGACTAAGGCTTATGAGTGTTGAATTCTGAATTAATTGAAACATATAAAACCTTAAATATCTTGACTATAAATAGTTTTGTAATTTTCTTCTGTTCAATACTTTTTCTGCGCTGATCTCCAGCAAAGAATAGAAAGGTGAAATTTGCGGAATTCAAGGAGGACTTTGCCAGTCGGATTTGGCTGACGTACCGCATGGACTTTTCCATTTTACCAAGGTCTCAGCTGTCATCTGACGTTGGATGGGGTTGTATGCTGCGTTCAGGACAGATGATGTTGGCCCAAGCCTTCGTACTTCACTTCATTGATCGTGGTAAATACTTTTCCACTAATTGACCTTCTCTGACATTACTAATTAATTTCTATAATAAAATTACTTTTCATTCTGGCATGCTTTAGACTGCATAAAACACACTAACACAGCACTTGGCTTGGTTCAGTTCTACTTAACCCTTTGATAACGAGCTGCATTGATTTCTCATACATTTTGATACAAGCTCATGATTAATTAAAGGACCTCATTATTTATTGTGTGGTGTTTGTACCATGCAGCCATCAAAAGTCTAAAAAAAGGTTAAATATTTCATTACAAAACCTAGAAGAGCTTTATATTCATGCACTAGATTATGAGTTTCATTTACTTGTGCAACGGTACACCATTATGCATACTCCTGTATTTGTCTCTCTCTGTTTATCTCTTTCTGTTTGTATGCCTGTCTCACTCTGTGTGTGTGTCTCTCTCTTTCTATCTATTTGTCTGTCTCTCTTAAGAACTGTAGTTTTAAATTTCTGTGGCTGTTACATTGTCCGTTTGAGGGTCAATGTTCAACATAATATGCACACTTTTATATGACTGGTTATATATGGCTTGGGGCTCACACAGACTGGGCTTATTCACTTAGGACCAGTTTCACACCCTATTGCTCAATTGACATCACTTGGTGTAAGGATGTAACATTTGGACTTATTGGCTTTTACAGGTTTTGCATAAAAGCAGAGCCAGTTTAAAGGCATTTCATCCTTTTAATAAAATAAGTCGGTACAGAAATTTGCATAAAGTTCAGATGACTAGCATAGTAAGAGGTCTTCTGACGAATCAGCAAGTTTGTGAGCTGTAAATTAAATTAATCATGGGTAGAAGTAAGTTAAGAGGCCGATATTTATGATCTGTTACAGATTCCATGTTGTCTTCAGATGTTGCATCTCGGACACAGCATCGTAAAATTATTCGCTATTTTGGTGATATATTCTCTGATGATTGTCCATTTTCAATACATAAGCTCGTTGAAATCAGCCATTCATTGGGACGGCAGACTGGTGACTGGTTTGGCCCGGCTTCGATCTGTGTTGTGCTAAGGTGAGAATATGACCGCACGTGTGGAGATTTCTATTTTTGATTGACAGACAGTTAAACTGCAGAAATTTTGGCTAAACTTTCAAGAGAATCTGTTTGAAATTTTACTTGAAAATGTTATTTGACTAATTTAGTTATAATATAAGTAAATTAGTGTGAAAGATTTCTTCAGAAGTCCTTGGATGAAACCATTTATGCAGGAACTTGAGATCTTGTTTGAAAATATCTAGTTGTCAGCTTTCTCTGATCACATCCTCTGCCTTTGGTTGCAATTTTCAATTGAATTTCAGGGATGCCTTGGATCAGGTGAAGAAGAGTATTTCTACTGGGCAGAGTGAGGAGCTGTCACAGTTGGTCATTTACCTGACCATGGATTGCACTGGTAAGGTTACCATTGTTGTCATCATTATGACTCTAACCGTTGTCATTATCAACCGTTGTCATTATGAGCTGGTCTCTCTGCTGACGTTCTGATGAGTCATGCAGTTGTTGGTGTATGTCAGGATGCAGATATTCAACAGCTATTATTATTCTGGAATTCTTTGTAATTGCATTTAGTTTTATACTTAAGCATTAGTAGTGAACTGTTCAGAAGCGCTGCCAGTGTGCAAGGCCCCATGAGAAGAAACATGCTTGGAGAAGCGAAAGAGGATGAGAGACTGCCACATAAAATTTTAGAGCAAACAGAAGAGCATTGCAGAGACCAATTGAAGCAAATGATTGAGACTGAGACATGGCTGTTCTAGTTTGAAGAACCAAGAGGTAAAGTCTATTGAACGAGTGAAGTGGACATAAGGAGGAAGCTGACTGAGGCCGAAGTATTACATCAACCAGATATGTCAGGGCAAGACACCACTGAACCTTGAAGATTAGAATAAGAATTTTAGATTGTATACAATCATGGAGAGGGAGTCACTAGATTGGTTTTTGCAAGCTGTTGGCATGTGCCCAGCTAAATGAATTGGGTCTTGGATGTGTTGAGCTGCAAGCGGTTCGACAATACCCTAGAACATCCAGCGCCTAGCTCATGGCCCGGACTGTGGGAACAGCATTGGATACTAGGCAGTGCTTATATGCCTGGACATTATCAGCTATTGTGTCAAGTATACTCAATCAAATGAGTGAGAGAAAGTTTAACACACAAAGTTACATATAAAGATTGCTAGCTAGTCTGTGTACCAATTTCGAAGTTGGTAGCTTTGGAATGTATACATGTCTCTTCGAGGTATTGACCGAAACACCTGTGACTAGACTTTTATATAACTTTATTGTAGGCCTACTTGCTGGCTTATCCATTTTGCCCAAATTGCCACCTGTTAATAATAATAATGATAGTAGTGCCTTAAAGTATTCAATCAAACAGTAATACATGTAATTAGGGATGAACACGGCTGCCTCATGATGGCTGCCTCATGATGGCTGCCTCATGATGGCTGCCTCATGATGACTGCCTCATGATGGCTGCCTCATGATGGCTGCCTCATGATCGTCCAATTTGTCGCAATGACTCCTAGGGCATATTCAGTCAATAAATCCCAGGTACCTTTCGTACCTTGTTCTTCCAGCAGATCGCATTTTGTTTTAAGATGGATTTGATATTTTCTCAGTTTACAAGCAGGATGTCATTGACCTTTGTTCTGAGACTGGAACAAGTAGCCTTGAACAGCATGGAATCAGTGGCCCGGAACTGCTGTCGGCCGAGTCATCTTCAGCCACAGGTGACAGCTGGCACTCCCTAATAATTCTGATGCCTTTGCGACTTGGAAGTGAGACACTGAATGCCATCTACATTCCTTGTATCAAGAAGATTCTTGAGAGTGACCTCTGCGTTGGAATCATTGGAGGCCGGCCGAAGCATTCCTTGTATTTCGTTGGCTGGCAAGGTATCATATTGTCTATTAGCTCTGTCTATTTCATGTATGATGGGTTCCTTTGTATTCTAAGAACATTTTTGTGGCATTTTTATTCTGCATGGACTGTACTAGTTTAAGCTAATTTGGTTGATTTTTATATGGGCTCAACAAATAAATAATGAAAAAATTAAATTTACAATCAAAATCTTCTGCAATATTATTGCATTTTGGTGTAATATAATCAATGTTCGGAAGACGCGGAAGCGACTGCTAAATATCGTACGGCATGGAGAGCTCTTGTTGACCAATGTTCCAGGAGAATTGGAAGGAACTAAGTCTAAGTAAAAGGTGTAATATATCTATTGTGTCTGACGATAGCGTGATCATCTCTTCTAGGGTATGTGGCAGAGTTAGAATCAGAGGAGCTGAACATTTGGCCTAACATAATTTTGTCATTTCATTACTGAGGGGGGAGGCATGTAGTAATGGAGTACACACTGGGGCACAGAACTGAAGAACAGAGTTTGAAACCCATATCCCCATGAGATTCAGTGGTCTTTCTTTCACTAGATGGCGATGTTTGTTAAATGAGATGGGTGAGGTAATGCACGCCTTGCATGGCTGCCGACAGTTAAATTCAACTCTTGTAATAACTTGCCATCATTAGTTCATACCGTGCTTGTAATTGTACTGCGGTTTTAAATTAAAAACAAAAATGATAACATGATGAATTGTAAAACTGTTTGAACTTTGACAGATGACAGGTTGATTCATCTCGATCCCCATTGTTGCCAGAAGACAGTCGATGTCTTAGATGACGGATTCCCAACAGAGGTTTGAACTGCTTCCATTTGTTTGAGCTTCCTTCAAAAGTGTCATTTATGTAGATCATATCTGCTGGTAGGGCATATTTGCTACCCAACCCGCACCAGTCCCTACCAGGCTAATAGGCTAACAGCTCAGCATTTAGTAATAATAATAGATGGGTTTATGAGGCTGAGGATTGTAGTATGGCAGCAGCAGCAGGACAATGGAGAACAATTAATTATTCTGTATGATGTGTGTAATTAGATAATTATTAATTTAGGTATTTCAGTGCTTTGTTAATTCTTAATTATGTTTTTCAGACGTTTCACTGTGCCTTTCCTCGAAAGCTTCCATTTACGAAGATGGATCCAACCTGTGCAATTGGTTTCTACTGCAAAACTCGACAAGACTTTGAACGCCTTGTACGAGACATTCCAGAGGTCTGTTTCATGTACTTTCCAGTTCTACTGCATTGCATTATAAAGTAACCATTGCTGTAGTGCTGAGTATTTTAAACAGGAGAGAGCATAGAAAAAGCAACCGGGTAACAAATGCAGCTTATCACTAAAGCATTCACTAAAGCTTGGTATCCTGTCATCTTTTCCATTTGATAATTACTCTCTTGTCTACATTACCAACTCAGTAACTCTCTTGGCCTCACAGTTTTTACATGTATAGAAACTGTAAGGGGAAGAGAGTTACTGAGTCGGTTAGTGTAGGCAAGAGAGTGATTGCGAAATGGACAACTCCTATCGTGTTACCTCTTTTGCTGATTATCTTTTGGACCAGTCCAATTACAAATACCATTCCCTGTTTGTATCTGCCCTTGTACCTGCCTGGCCTTTCAATCAAGAGTTTCAACTGAACGTGCTGGGTATTGATATTTGATCTGGAAGATTTTCTCTCATGTTCAAACTTGCTTTCTATTTTACCAAAATGCCTGTAAATAAGCTGGTTTCCATGACGACATTGGGTGCGTAAGAATTCGTGATTGTAATTAACTTGGCTGTCACAAAATGTTATATTTGGCACATATCACAAACTGAGTAATTTTGCAGCCTTATTTTTTCATCTTACGGCAGTGATGTTGCTGATATCGAAATGAAAAACATCGATTAGCAGTGTCTTGAGACAGACCTCATAGTATGACACTCATACTATGTCATCATAGAGTTGCTCTGTTTGGCAACTGATGTATTGCAGCTAAAAAGCACAAAGACTGATTTGTGAAATAGTGATTTAAATTTATCTTTCAGATGATTGCACAGCCATTGCTGGAAAACAGTCCACTGTTTAGCTTTCAAGAAGGCAGGAGAGCTGATGTTGAAAAGGGTTGCCTCTGCTCTATGGACACTTTTAGACAAATGAAAGGTGATGATGCCTAGAATATTTTGAATTTCGGCAGCATGGTGCTACTACTGTTCACGAAGATGGGCAGCTAGTTCAACTGGAAAATGATCATGATGAAGTTGAAATTGATGAAACTGGGCAATTTTTGCACAAAATTAATGTCTCAATGACTCAAAAACAATTCGTTTGCATTATCTGTTAATCTCGATTACTAGTCAGATATTTGCACAGGCATCCAGCAATCAAGGCTAAAACAAGTTTCTAACTGCTAAACTTGTATATGGCGGACATTACTTATTGACGAGTGTGTGTTAATTCATGGATAATTTTTTCCATTGTTTAAAACTGAGTCAGTGTGAATATTCAATTAGTTATGTTTGCCTCTATTAAATTATTAAATTAATTATTTAATAACAAACACACATTCTACTCTGCTATTGTGACCATTCTTTGAGAATGCACGATCTGCAGATGGATTTACTATTAATAAGGCAAGTTTTTAAGGGCGACCAACAAAAGGGCTCCGTCAAATGGGCGACAATCAAAAGAGTGTATGCTTGAAAAGGTGAAGATTAGAAGAGTGCACAATAAAAAAGTGACAATCAAAAGACGAGTAAGGGCCCATCTATATATCACGTACGCAAATAATCGGATTTTCAAACTCCCCTATGTTGACCCCTCACCCGTGCATACGTACATTTGAGCTCTACCTCCCAAATAGCTAAAAACATCTATAAGACATTGATTTTACCACAGGCTATTTATTTTTGTTAAGCATCATATTTAACAGTTTAAATTTGTTAACAGTTATGAAGAATTAAAACACTAACAACACTTGCACTTGAAACCGTTTTAATGCTACATAAAATTGATTAAGAAGGAATATTGTTTGTGATTAGGTTTGCAGTTCTGATTTTCATATTTTGTACTGTGGACGTCATAATTAGACAATTATATTTGCCTATGTACATATTTTCTGGACCCCTTCCCTACCATACGCACCCGTACAAAAAATGGCCGAAATTTGAAAAACCCTGCCCCGTTGCTGCATACATAATATGTGGACGGCCCCTGAGTTGCCAGTTCAAAGAGGTAACATGGAAGGTAGCACAGACAGTTTAAAGAAAGAACAGTCTTAACGAAATTAAACTGGAGCCATTCATTTCCAGGCAATATATACCGCTCTCAGGGAAGGAAAACTTACAAGGGAAGTGGTTAAACGTATCAAGACAATAGAAATAATTTAGACTTAAGAGTTTCTCTTATAATCTCAACCTAAACATTTGAAAAATAAGTTTGAAAGTTACTCTACTCGTATGTGCTAATTAAAATAGTTTCAGTTGCTCATCTGTGTTGTCGAAGTGTGCGTACGGCAGGTATTTTACATCGCATTTTTGTTTTTTCGTTCTTTTGATGGCGCCCTTTCAATGCACCCTTTTGATGGTCACCTTTTCTGAATTGCCCTTTTGATAGGATACCCTGCAGATATATCTGAAAGAGACTTTTTTGAACAGCAAACCATTGCCATATAAATATAATACATTCATTTCAAAGACTTTCGTACAGATCTAAACAACCTCCTTATGCAAAGATAGGAAAATGTAGGACTTCCAGACCAAAGCGATGATACGGTACCATATTCGCTGCAGGAGGGTGAGCTAGAGGAGCACAGTCAGAGACGTGGCCAAATTTCGGAATGCGCCTGACAAGACGTGCAGCAGAGCACAGGACCGGGTCCAGGTAAATAATCATCGATTTTTGAAATTCCAAAAGCATTTTAATCCTGTCAAATTTATCACCAAATTTGTAATTTATGAACGTTCTAGTTATAAAAAAGTACGTCATAGTGACACCTTTAAAAGTACAAAGTTAACGTCAGGGAGGAAATTGATCAGCTGGATATGGATGCTTCTATTGGCCAATGACGCACGCGTCTTGAAGCTTGTGCTGAGGCCAAAGCGGACATTTTGAACACCTTGTAGTCTAATATTATTAAAAACAAGAATAAATTTTAACTAAATTTATGACAGCTTATTGGTAACATTTTCAAACAGTTGAAAGTTCTGTCATGAATTTTAGGCCATCATTGATACTTACATTTTGATACAAATGTGTCGTTATGATTATTGTCATATTTTATGCAATATTAGATAAATATGTCAGAATCAACACGATTTGGAAAATTGATGTATAATTACTATTTATTTTCATAATCAGATTATATATTTGTTATTTATCTATTTTTATTACCAAAATGTGATGCCACCCTTCTTCCAACATTTTTTGCTCAAAAGTGCACACCTGCAGTTGTACCGCAGAGCAATTATGCACAAAGGACTTGCTCAAGGTCTCTATACAGTGACTCCCCGGACGAAGGTTGAACCCGCTCGCTCGGCACACACTGAATGTTACGGGCTGACCGCTCTAACCAATTGGTGACTGTGCTACACAAATATATATATATATATATATTATATATATATATATAATGTAAATTAAATGTTATAAATATAAAATCTAAAAAAACAGTTATTTTATTCATTAAAATAATACGAAAGTTTCTGGTGTACCCTTTCGACTAATAATGCCAGTACGTGGCAGAAGTTTTTAAACATATTAGCTTTTAAACATAAGTTTTTGTAATAATAACTCTTGATGTGTAATGATGAATACAATACTATATAACTTAAAAACTAACATTTTCAAAACAGAACACTTAAAACACAAGCAGTCACTTCAATGCTGCCTTAATTAGTCAATCGATGACTAAAACAAAGAAAAACATAAATACTAGCTGATAACTGCTTAAGCTGACACCTACAAAGTACACTTGAAGGCAGACAGGTAAGAATTGGCACAAATTTTGTTGTAACTACAAAAGTTTGTGAGCAAATAAGTTACAACATTATAAAAATGTTTAAACAACATTACACTACATGTTCAGTTCCTCTTTACATCTGAGTATCTGGTAATTGCTATTTTAATAACTTCACGCTCTTACAGCAGCCAAAACATTTACATTAAATACTAATAGTTTTCCAATAAAATTTGAAAGTAAGTGAATACAACTGAAAAACAATTTTACCAAAATTCTGCTGAGAATTAAATTTTAAATGTTTCTGTCACTCAATTGTAGCACCAAACTGAGGTAAGTTAAGGCAATGCTTATTTTCAAAGAAGCAAATCCTTCAAGTTGTGAAATGTATTTGGAAACAGAGAAATGTTTGCACTAGTGCAAACAACACACCCGTTCAAAATTTCACCCTGCAATCCAGATTCAAAACTTATATGTTCCTATGGCAAAAGAATCACCATTCAAATAGGTCTTGTTATAAACTAATGGTTAAATAGTCAACATAGTAGTACTTTAACATTTGTTTACGTAAATTTCAGTATTTCAGTTCGTGCTTTAATTTGCAGCCTCAAACTCACATGAGAGAAAACAATCTTCCAGATGAAAAATCGATACCCAGCATGTGAAAGTGGAAGACCGCAGCAGAAGCAACAAGGCAACTATGTGGCAAAAGCAGCACACAAAATGAGCACAAGAAGTCAAATGAGACCCCATGTAGTTACCTTAGTTTCAACCTATATAATAAGAGCAATCAAATCACTGGGTACAAATGTCAATATAAGCTGTTGTCAAAAGAGGCATCAAAGTGTTGGCCATATTTACACAAAAGCACTAAATGGAGACAATGTTCATGGCACAATCGAACTCACACAGCAGCAGCAGCAAAGAGGTGATGTAAGATTAAATGACCAATGGACCATTGTATATAGTATGCACCTAAAATGTCACCAGTCATCAAAGGCACAAACTGAAATGAAAGGCAAGTGCTGTCTCTGCTGTAGCTGAAAGAGTTTGGCTAGAGACTTTACATTCTTCGCATAACGTCTAGTTTTCGCTGTCATTTGGGGCCTTAAGTACCGTAGCGCCGGCACTGATTCTAACAAAACAACCAACCCTTACATACTGCAGGCTTCACCAAAACTCAACAACTTTGCAGAACTTAACCAAATCTGGAGACGTCTACTGTTTTGTAAAGAATTGTAATATACAAGACATCTTCGAGAGTCATTGTCTAATAGTTATAACCACCGTCCTTCTGGCATTTCCAGTAACTATCTCAGATATAGAGAGAGAGAATAAGATGGGATAAGTAGAGCCAACACAACTCTGGTTTGCAATGACATTTGAGAAATGAAGAACAGAGAGAAACATAGAGCTCATAACATAACTGCAGACACCATAAAACCAAGGTACTCAGCCAGCACAGCATCATGCAGCACAAGTCAATGCCTCATGACTGAGAATAAAATTTGCAAGTTTCAAAGGTGAGTACTGATGAAAGATGGCTGACATAAACAGAGCACAATTATAATTGTAAACCTTACTTAAACGCTAAGCACAAGACACCAGCTTATTCATGCTTGTGAACAATATTGAATTTAATAGGAAGCCAGCCAAACTAGCACAAGCTCCATTGGTTGAAGACATGCTTCAAAAGAGCAATCTTTCACCAACCAATCAAAATATTGAAACAGCACAATCCAAAAGCACAATTCCTAACTGCTCTACCACACATACCATAAAAAACTGGATTCCAGCCTATACAAAACTTAAAAATTCCCGGGTTCTTGTAGCAAACTATGTCAGATGAGGACAACACACCATCCTACAGAAAAGACTGCAATGCAGCTATACACTCATTTCACATGTTCAATATTAGGTTTGCATAGAACAAGTCAATAATCCCTGGTTAATAAGCCATTCTGTCAATCAATCAAAAAGACTTGATATAGCACTCCTTCAAGACATCTACTCAGGGATGCACCCAATCCAAACAGCTGAATAGGACAGATTTCAGAGATGTATAAAATGCTGATGAAGCATTAATAGGTAAGAGACGGAGCTCTAGGGGAAGCCCATTCCTGATGGTCATTTATCAAACCGAAAAAGCCCGATGCTGCATTATAGAAGTGTGTGCAAAATGGATGATCAGGTTATCACAGACCACTAAGCGAAGCGGTGGCGGAGACAGGGAAACATAGTTCCAGTAAATTAGCAGGTGCAGTACCACTGTTTGGAGGAAACCCTAAATGAGACGTCTTGGGGTAGTGGCACAGGACATCAATTGTATCAATATTTCAGCCAACATATTTGCACAGAATATGTTGTGATGCTCCAAATACAAATAGTGGTCTCTTTAAGCATCTTACAAAAGAAATTAGAAAACCACCAATGACATTAAAACAAATTTAACCCACAGTGATAAAAAGAATCATAATATACAAAACACTCTCTGAAACTTAGAAAATACAACAGTCTCAAGTCAAACAATCTATCAGTTAAAGTGACTATGCTAAGTAAAGTAAAGTCATAGTTTTCAAATGTTAAAAACCTTTAAAAGCATCTCATTAACAGAACAGGACATTAACAAATAGACTGAACAGCAGAACATTTAATGACAAAGCTCTTTGACAAAGATTTTACTGTGTACACTGTCATCTTCTATTCTGTGTAAACTGTCATCTTCTATTCTGCATGTCTATTATGTAGCAATGATTGATGGGAAACAATTAGTCAACAACAGTTTGGAGTCTTTGGATAAGACTGAATTTCATACTATTCTGGACAGTGAATGGCAGCTCACTTTTTGAATTAGCACACCACCCTGTTGGCCCCCTGATAAACAGCTACCAAAAACTGGATAAACCTTACTCTGCAGTAGAGCTGTACCGATTAAAGAGATATCGGCGGTATCGGATATCGACAAGATAATTGGCGCCGATATTAAAATTATTTTTTTTAAATTTTATAATATTATTTTCAGTCTATAAAGGCAAAATGACGACAGCAACATCATTGGGTTTGTGAAGGATAGCATTTCGTTCCCATAGCATGTTAACTCGGGCTTCATCGAGTTTGCTACAGGAGACCACCCAGTAGGTGTGGGAAAGTGTCAAGATAAGTGTTGTGCAGTTAGTCGTAGTAATTACCCTGGCACATCCGGCACAGGTCATCTCTGCTGGCCCAATGTTGCTGTTGGCAGTTATTTTAGGCCATAGCGTCATGTCGTAAAAGTGGGGAGGGAATGGCATCATTGGCCTGTTTGATAAAAGAAGGCCTCCAGATACATAGATATCTCCTTTCTCTCCTCTGTCATGCAATGTCGACGGCGGTCTGCCTAATCTGTATCGCCTACCTAGGATTAGTCTCAAACTAGATGTATACGTCTCATATAAGCAGTAGCAGTATCTTTTGGAACCGGACATCTTGGGAAACACAATGAAATCTTTTGGAACCGGACATCTTGGGAAACACAATGAAATAATCGGTCAAATAATCGGGTATCGGCAAATGAATAATCGGCAATAATCGGTATCGGCATAATCGGCCAAAAGTGATATCCGTACAGCTCTACCCTGCAGCTGCAAAAATCAGCAATAAACAACGATTTTGGCAATGCAACCCACAAATGCAAAGGTCAAAAGATCAGTGCTTTATCCATACAAGCACCATACTGTCCATTACAAGCCAAGTGATGTAACATAGGTAATGTAATCATATATTTGTATAGCACCTTTTCAAGGAATCTACTCAACAGTGCAGCTGTGACATAGTATAATTAAAGCACTCATAATTAAACAATGTTAACAAAACAATGCTAATCAGGTCTATTGCACTGCACACCCTTCTCTAAAAACTCTACAAAATCTATATAGATATAAAAAGTAAAAACAATAAAACATGATAACAAACTCGTGGAGAACAAATGTTCAAAAAACACAACCAATGCTAAATTATACAACAGCATTCTCAAAACATCTTCTGTACAGATCTGATTTGATTAAATACAAACAATTAGATTGTTGCTAAGTGACTTAAGTTATAAAAAAAGTTTGTGTAAACAAACTGAAGAATGATGCAGTACAACCAAAGCACAGCTGAAATCAGTGTATAACGTGTACTGCTGCCAATTATCCATCACATAATGCCACCTTCTATACTACTGAGACGCTATGTTTATTGCTCACTGCTTCCTCCAACTAGAAAAATAGTGTTTAGAACCTTTACCAAGACCACAGCACACCTGCTCTTTCTTCTCTACATAGGCTTCCTGTATGTTATCACATCCATTGGCAATCTTCATGTGGAAAGCATGTGCAAATCATTTGCTCTCCCATTTACCAATCAAGGTTACACCCTGTACTTCTTAAAGTACATTGTTCCTTGTCTTTGGCTGGTGTCCAATCATAATACCCTGCATCTTGAAACTTGCCACATCCATATATTTGGAATTCTCCTAAGAGCATCTTTCACTCTACACTGAGGACTGACCTCTTCCTTCAACCCATTTACGATTTGTGACATTTCCTGATGCCTAGTTTAAGTGTGCACTTAGAACATTACAAGGAGGACATTATCAAATTACAGTTGTGTTGTATTGTAGTGATAGTTAGATGCATTTCTAAAGGATCAATAGTCCAGCAATGTCTTGGAAGTTGTACTTCTTGACATGTTTAACACGCATGCACGCACACACACTGCTTAAAATATCCTAGCATTGCATTCACACACTGTATCTAATAATATAATTTTACAACCTCTACACCAGCCCAAGACCAGAACACCTAAAACAATGCAAATCACATAGGAGCTTTGGGATCAAGCACATCATTGCACTTCTGATGCCATGATGCAAGGCTAGGTAATTAACAAGAGCCAACACACCTGGAATGAAAACAAACAGCCACCTGAGCTACAGGTCCAGAAAATTCTGGACAGTCAAATAACAGATCCATAACCTTTCAAAAGGCAAAGTCAACATTTTGCAAAAACTGAATATACAACCAAGAAAATTTCTGCTTTATCAAAATTTTAAATTCAGCTAACTATGCTAGTTTAAACCCAGGAACCCATCATAACTCCCACAAGCAAAGAAATAGTATAATAATTGCTCAACTACACGTCAAAAACAGAAAACATGATGTAAAATGCAACTTATAAAATATTTTATAAACCAGGAAAGTCCTCAAGACATAATGGTTAGTTGGAAAATGAACTTCCAACTCACTCAAAAAATGGCAGCAAACTGTTGCAAGTTAATGTTGCATGAAACGAGAAAAAGCAACATCAGAGCAATGACTTCACTCGAAGGCTAAACCAGCAAGAAATTATCATTCTTACTTCAGCAAAGGCAGACCAGATGCCTCAGGTTCATAAAAGTCAGAAGAAAATCATTATTAAAAGATAGGCATCTTAATTTCCATACCCTTTTAGCCTGGGATGCCATTTACTTGCTTGGTCATGCGGATATACTTGCGAAATAAATATTGCTGGTCAAGTCCTATTCTAGATGAATCAACTGGAGGCTATGGATGTGAGATAAAAACTTCCTTACCACAAGAATTGCATTAGCTTGGCAAGAACAATCAACACAGCAATACTACATCCAAAAGACACTTCTGACCATATAATAATCATGATCAGTACAAAGGAAAAAAACGAGAGGCTGTCAGTTACATCAAACAGGGTTTGTGGCAGAAGTCATTGAGCATACTTTGTGTGTATCTTAGTCTTACAGAAATTAACTTCCTCTCCTCCATTCGCTGTTGTAGTAATTCGACCGGTAAATGGCTATTAAAGATCACTGCTGTGCTGTCAAATGGAAGAAGCATTTCTTGGCAGCTGGCATTGAAATCAGTGGTGCATTGAGGTCATCTGGATATAAAAAAATAGCAAGAAATTAAATATCAGTCACCCTTCTAACTATATCAATGCATGCATGTTGCAAGTATCAACTGACATATATGTTCATTTATTGAGAATAACAATCTGGCAATGACACAGAAATGAAAACATGAGTGATAATATTGGATAATAAAAGTAGTTAGAATTATAAAATAAACTAGTACATAGTTTCATGTGAGGATCTGGGGATAAATTGAGAGTTGTCTTTGGGTGGACCGTGGGAGAGTATGGCTGTCAGCACTAGGTCTTAATTGGTGACTCGAAAGGAGGCAACTGGAGGTATAGGAGATGACGAAGGACATTCAGCAACATAAAAAGGTTATAAAATACACGAAAAAGAGCGCATAGCAGGGGATACAACAAAACAGAAAGGCAAAACCAGTAGAAGACTGGTGCACTGGGTTAGAATCGCTGCTGAAGAGGCACTATTTAAATCCTTCTAACAAATAGAATTTAAAAAAATACCTATGCTTACAGAAAACACTAAAACACAGAGGTAACAAAAGAGCATCCATCTTGGATGACAAAATACTGCAAATGGCAGCAGCAGAAAAACAGACATACAATTGGGTGAACCTCACAACGCCAAAGAAAACCAAGACAAGAATATATGAAAAGATGATATAACCGATTTTTCTGTTCAGATCAGAATGCTTTACAAAGTGAAAGCAACAAGAGAAGAGCATTCTCGTGAAATTTATTTACCAGCATTATAAAGTTGAATGAAGCTTGTAATACATGCACTAGCAGCTTCTTTGTCCCAAAGAATTTTCCAAGTCCTTTCAAACTGAACCCTTTCCTTTCTATTTCATACTTTCTTTGACTATGATAGCCATGCTGCCTCCCAACATGACAAGTGTCAAAATAATTAAAACTGCAGCTGACAGCTTGAAAGACAACATCAAATGATAAAAATTAATTTTAAACTGTAATACCTACCTACCGCTACTCAAATAGCCGTGATCGTTGACCTTTATTTAACCTTGGGTCCTCTCTGAAAGTCTTCCTCTTCATTCCATGCTTTTCCAGTCTGCCCAAATGGCCATTTCGCTTCCTCTTTGTTTTCAGATTTCCTGATATCTCTCTTGATTTAATGATTCTGACTTTCCTGGACTGCAGTCTTGACTGCACACTGTCCGTCAATTTTGTAACACACAGCAGCGAGGACGCTTTGACTGCTAAACTGTCAAACTCACACATGACAAGCGCATTCAGTTGTCTCAAGTCATCCGACAAAGCCTTTGTAGAGCACATGGAAAGTGCCTCAAAGCGAGGGCTATGCAGATCTAGAGCTGAATGTCTGTTGTTTAGTTTTATTACTTTGATCTCTTCATCTGATAAGTCTGACCAACCAAGGCAAATCTGACCTTTCTCATAACTTCTCTTTCCTCTTAGACCAACCTGGCAACCATTCTCAGATGGCTTTTCAATTAAATCTCTATCAATCAAGTTGCTGTTTAACCCAAAATCAACTGATTCATGACAATTATTAAAAACTGAAATTGGTTCATTCTCCATTGTTGAAATTCCATTGATCACTTGCGTTGAGTCTTGGCTAGGCTCATATGTCAAAAGTGGAGTCAGTGTCGCAGCAACTAAAGAAACAGAGGCAAAATCTGCAACACACGATGATTCTGTGAATATGTTGATAGCAGGACTGTTAACAAGAAGTATAAGGCCATCATCTTGGCTTACACTGGCAGTTGCCATTGACCCCACATCACTTGCAAAAATCAAATTTACAGAAGCCTCGGCAAGCTGTCGAGTTTCAGATACCCCTTCACCAGCATCAGCTGCCAAAACACATTGAAACTGTTGCAATTCCTCCAACAATGGTTCTGCTTTTTCAAGAGGTAAATTATTTGATGCTTTCATGACACTGCAGTCACCTGATGAGAACTGTAATGTCTGTGACAACAATACCTCAACATCATTGGAATCCAACTCTGCATCTAACTGCCTCACGGTCACACAACTTAAGTCTTTGTCCAAAGACTTCATTGTCACTTTCTCAATACAGCCAGAGTCCAGCTCATTTGCAGCTGAATTTTCTGACTTGCCTGTATTCAAATTGAAATTTAATTCATCCATCTGACAAGAATAATTTGAGTCTGTCAGCTGTGCATCCACTGCTGACCTTGAGTCGCCAGATGATTTCGATCCACTTAGCTTCTTCGTTTCAACTGAGATTTGCAAGTTCAGAGGAGCTTCACCAGAACCGAACTTTCTGTCAGCCTGATCAAATTTTTTGCCACAGCAAGTCTCAGACAAACCAAGGCTTGAATCTTGCTCAACACAACCAAACCTGATACCATCTTGATGCTGATGGACATAACTGGTTTGCAGTCTGTTTACTTCAGACCCATTGCATGATGATAAAGCCATCTCAGTTGTACTTGATTCTGAAACAGCATTACCTGAAGAAAACAACTCAACATTGGACGAAACAATTTCAAGAAAGCCAGACTTGTCATTCAAATGAAAATTTGCAGAAGATGGTGATGCAGCACACAGTGAGATTCCCGATAACGCATTTCCACATGACTCTGGGTCTACTTCATTCTTTTTGCCTTCATTATGACACATTTCTGGTATGGCATAAGAAAACCTAGAATCTTCACTTAGTACACGTGCTAGTGATCTGGGGCTGTCAGTAATTGATAAGCACTCATCAGACAAAGGAATGGGAAGTTTGGGCATCCCCCCCTCATCCTCAGAAAATAAGTGTATGTTGGAACTTCGGTCAGCATCCACTAAGAAAGAAGCATCACATGTTGGAGGTGTACAGCTGAATTTCAAATGAGTCGGGTCAGATGTATTAAAATTTAATTGTCTTATTTCAAATTTTGCTGAAAGTGCACTACTGCCAACTGCATAGTTAAACTTGCACTCTGAGGCAACAGTTTCACTCAAGCTATCAGAGTTGATGATGGCACTTTCATGAGCTTTGCTCACCATTCCAGTGAGTGCTGGTTTTGTCACACAACCCATATTACTGTCCAATTGTCTAGTGACTGGCAAGACATTTCTATTAGAGCCCATGGTTTCAGCAGACAAACAGACTTTAACCACTTCACCCACTGGAACAAAGGTTTGGTGAACTTCCTTTTGGAGTTTCTCCACAGTACTGAATGCTTTCTTTCTCTGTGTAAGTGATCGTACTTTAGCACGAGATGGCTTCAACACCACATCCAATGGATCATTACAGCCAACTGGTAAACTGTTGTTTAATAGATCACTGTGAATAGAAGCAACTACTCCAGTTCTAGGCAGTTCAACAGGGTCATAATCGGCACCAAAGTAGTCACTCATCTGTGACATAGCTAATGGCAAAAACTGAGGTTTGGAGCCACACAAATGACTGTTTGACGTACATCGCTGTCTTTGTTCATTTTCAATGACAAAGCCACAAGCTGCCTTTGGAATCTTTGGTTTTGGCATTAAAGCAATGTTGTGGCAACTGTTAAATCTTTCTTTAGGCATACACAGATTTGCAGATGCTGGAGAGAGAAACTCCTTATAAGGCACCATCAACAAGTTCCTGCTGTGCTCCTGGGTATGGTTAAGAAGAGGGGTCACCAGTGAGTAGATATTATCCACAGGTATCCAACATCCTGATACCAAATCATTCGACTTCCAATTAGCAGCTGCAAAAGAATTAGTCTGTGCATCTGTACACTGTATGTTATGAGTGGCATCCACAACAACTGGCTTAGCACCATCAATCTGCACAGACAAGATGCCCAATTCATTCAGCAATTGTTTGTTTAATCTGGCCAATTGCTTTAAGCTTTCTCCTGCCTCGTGAGGAATGCTGATTGTCACACGTGTTCTTTTACAGGAATCCGTACGTTTCATTATCCAATTAATTCTAAACCAAATTAAAACATATTCATTCATTATTTAAGAACAGTCAAAGTAAGAAATAACACTGTCCTTTAACAACAGTTTCATTCTTCAAGACACATGTTTCCTGGGTTAAACACATTTAATTACACTGGGCAGGATTTCTTCACAGGTCACATGGCTTCACAAAAATTTACCAATTTCACACAACATCAAGAATTTTAAACCAGTACATAAGATTAAAGAAACCACAATTAGCAAAATGCCGAGACAATACACTGAATACCCAAAATACTGGTACACAGGAAGAACATATTTAATGTTAATTGGCTCAATCTACAAAGGATTAATAGTAATTTGCAACATCTTACAGCAAATTACATCACCTGGGTTCTAATAACATATACCGATTCAAGTTATTAACATTGAAGATATGTTAGTATTACCAAACTGATTTGTGGAAATTTTTCTGTGATAGCAGACAACAACGCTCCAACAGAAAGAAAGCTTTAAAAACAGCGCTCATATCTATACTCCATATCTCATTTCTTACGTCCAATTACAGTGGACTTTCCATTGACCGCGGCGCCAACAAGTAAATTGTAAATATTGCATGCACGTATAAACCCATAGATGTAATAGGTTGCCCTTTAATCAATTGTATTGTGGGAGGCCGCTGTGCCGGTTCTGTGAGTCTGGGGTGATCATAGTATTAACATGGCGATGGTTGCAGGCCGACAGATCTGGACAATTAGTCCCTGGAGGCTACAGAATAGATAACATAAAATGATAACGAATAGTAGCCGCTTGAATGGACCTCGGCACTTCTTCAGCAATACTGTAGTCTGTAATAATATAGTACTAAGCAGTAAGCAGTCAATCAGTGGCACTCCAAACAGATGAAGCCTAGATGACCTATCTGTCGGTCTATATTTAAATATTTTTAGCGGAGTTTGCTGAAAGTATACAATAAATTCCCGAAACTACATAAACGAGTCATGCGTTACCTTTTAAATTGTAAATTATTTGAACTTGTTTGCAACGATATGTCAGAACCAGTTCTAACATTTTACACACGATTTTTTCGTTCTCAACCCAATTATTAAATAAATACAAGAACAGACTCCATTTGCACTGCCACCAGAGCGCATGCGCCTGACGTCATACTTGTTTGACCTTTAACCCAAAAATTCTAGCCTTTAACCCTTGCCTTTAGCCCTGAATGAAAAAGTCCAAATTATCTGGTCCGATTTAAGAACTTCTATAGCGCTATTATTAAAAACGCGAGGCATCCAACTCGTTCTGCATGCCTAACCGTAGATTAAAACGCCACTCGAAAGCCAGGAGCAAACTTATTCACTAGCGCTTAATCGCAGTCAGCTCAGTCGTAAGCTAAGCAGGAATTCTGAAAAAAACACAGAGGACGTATCGCCAAGCTCCACAAAACTGGATCAACTATAGCTTGTATTTTTCTGTGGGGTTATTTCTAAGGTTATTCCGGGAACACTGGATAAAGCCCTCAAAATGACTACAAACCCTTGACAAAGATACAAAACGCATTGACAGAAAGGCTAATGAGTCGTATTAGTATAGGCTGAATATATATATCTATATCTATATATATATATATATATATATATATATATATACGAGTATTAGAGTCATACGAGACATAAAATTATTAACTGAATTTATTGGGAATTTGTTGGATAATGACAGTAAATAATCGAGTCGGTCAATACGTTCACAATGATAATTCCGGAATAATTCCGGAATTTAACTGGGAAAAATTATGGAAAAATTATTATGGTCCGGAATTCCAATCTCTAAGAGCACCTATTAATTGAAGATTTCAACCAGGAGTGCAAAAAAACCAAGATATTTTTAAAATCAAAAATTGTTTTTTTAAATTTGGTTTTTGGGTTTTTAGTTATTATTTCTCTCACAATAGTTTTGTAACTTTTGTTATAAAAAGCATCAAACACAGCATGAAAAAGAACTCCAACTCGTTTTTATAATTAATTTAGCTTGATTTCGGACTGAATAACACACATTTAGTAATATAATTAAAATATTGGTAAATTGAATTTAAAAAATTTGAAATCTATTTTTTGTATCTTTTGATTTAAAAAAAATAACCAAAACCAACATGCTAGCAGCCCTTTTCCTCTACTGTTTTTTTTTTCATTTCTTATTTTCATCTAGACCTGATTTCAACTTATCGGGTAAATATGCTTCCCCAAATTTTAGTTCTATAAATATTCATTTATTTTGTGATTTTTTTACTTTGTATGTTTAACTGTTGACAGATAAAAATTAGACATGGGCGGTATTGCTTTGTTGTACCCTCGCCCCAGGCGACACGTTACCTCGCTATATATACGTACGCTACTGGATAAACACAGTCAAAAGTAGAACCTAAATCCAGTAAAGGGAGAGCAGCGATGAAGCCAGAATCAAGTAGGCCTACTAATTAAGATAAGCCTATGTAATTAACTCATTATGAACTCTAAGCACAGCTTTTCAGTAGAATGGCAGCGGCGGAAGACAGACGTAGGCCTACTGAACAAGAGGTGGAAGTGCATTACATTGAACATGCATAGCCTAATATGAAAGCTGCCGGTGAACTGCACGTTCAACGAGTAGCCTATGGAAATTAAGGAAAGATTTGAGATAGGACGACAGGATAGCTAATTTTGCAAACAGAAATTTTGTGTTGAAAATTAACTATTATCATAGCCTACTCAAATTTTGTGTTTCAAAATTAACTATTTTCATAGCCTACTCAAAGATGCAAGAGCTCACAACTTGTGTTTGCAAAATTAACTATCCTATCGGAGATAACCGGTCATTGGTCGAAGCCCACAGTCTGTTACAATATTTCTTATTCAGTTTGTCTAGTGGCGTTTGTTGTCCGGAAAGGCGGCAGCGTATTGTTCCGGTTTCATATCGTTCAAGCTCTGTTCTTTCTTGATTCCGTCAAGAAACTTCTAGATAGTGGAATGATGAGCATCTATAGTTGGCAGAATCCTCGATGCCAACCCTGTATACTGAGTTGTTCATTGTTTTTGGAAAATCATCTAGAGAATAAAGACCTAGCCCTATATAACACAAACTTACAGTTAGTTTGTAAGTGATACGAATAGCATCGTATACTATAGCAGTTACTACAATATAGCGAATGTGGATTGGTTCGCTGCGTCTTCTTCCTCGCCGACGATCTGGTCGCCCGATCCACGTGTCTCAAAATAAATCATCAAAGTTCGTAGGATTTCGCCATTAATTTTGCATTATGTCTGTTAGAAATTCGATTCCATGAGATTGTCAACGGAGCCGTGACGTCATTTGCGGGAATTAAAGGAGTGGTCGCAAAATGACGTAGGCTATCGGTAACGCAAACTCGGCGTCAGTTGCGCTGACACCAATGGACATGTTTGGCGATCAATTGTGCGATCAAGAGTGCCGCGATCTTATTGGCACGCGGTCTTTTATGTAGCGACCTTTTGAAGCGCGTTCTTGTGTAGTTAGCCTACATCGAGTTAGACGGTCTAGGTAGGCTAACTATATTAGACGTACATTATATCCTACTCATATATGCGACGCAGCTACCGGTCAGCATAGCTTTTGTTAATACTGCATCATGTTTCTGGAGTTGTGTACTCTCACTACTCTGCCGCGCACTTCCCTGTTTCTTATTTTCTCTTGCCATCTATAATGCGCGTGCAGAGGCAGCGATCTCGTTTTACAGGTGGGTAGAGGCACCCAATGAGAGGGGTAGGAAATGTGGGGGGACACACGTATAACGTGTCCCCTCTCTGTAAAAGGTGGGGGACTTGTCCCACTCGACCCTTCTGGGATCGCCGCCTCTGTGCACATGCAGTCCCGTAACATCCCATCGCAAATGACAAAAAATTGTCCTTAGGGCCCTTCTATATATTACGTACGCAAAAATCGTATTTCGGACAGCCCTACTCTGTCCTCAGTTGCTCCGCGTACATTTAGTGGACCCTCATCCATGCGTAGGCCTACTTACATCTGAGCTCTACCCCTCGCTTACAAAGGTTAAATTGCTAAAGACATCTATATGACAAAGTTACCGTACGCAATTTATTTTTGTAAGCGTAATATTTAACAGCTTAATAAATTGCACACACACAATATATATATTGTATATGTATATATATATATTGTATATATATATATATATATATATATATATATAAATTTAAAGCTACTTTCAATATGGACCAGTAGCCTTGTATGCTGCACAATCTAGTAGGCCGATACCCTTCTTGTATGTGTATACGCGTACGTGTGTGAGGGGATGCGGAACAGGAGAGGAGGAGGGGAGGAGGAGGAGAGGAGGAGGGGAGGAGGAGGAGAGGAGGAGGAGAGGAGGAGGGGAGTAGCCATGGCTTCATCCGCCTTCTCGTCGGCGACCACCCAGGAGAACTGCAGGTGAGGTACGAGGCAGCGTCAGAAGGAACAGAAGAAACAGGAATAGGCGAAGGAGGGCTGGAAGGGTCTTGGAGAGGAGGACGCGTAGGGAGGATGCATAAAATAGCTTCGGGTACGCGTCGGTGACAGACCCTGCAGAAATCAGCGGTATGCGCAGGCCTCTCTGTAAATATATAAGAGGCCTATGCTCACTGATTTAAAGCAGCAACGGGCTTTTTAATATACAGTTTATACACCCCTATATGTAACTTATATATATATATATATATATATATATATATATATAATTAGAACAATGTCTATAATATGATGAGATCTGATTATCGGAATCAGATGTTATAGGCCTATAGTTTAGCACCTTCAACTTTCTCATCACAAAGCCGAGGCGTAGGCATAGCCTACACATGCATGCATATATATATATACATACATACAATACACGGACAAACATAAGGACAAAACAAACGAAATGAGACTTGTAAGCGTCCGGGAACTTTATTCATCTGATTAGACTAAAGCTTTAATGGAAGCATTTAGAATGATGAGCAACATATTCAGGCCTACTTCGGCCGATACTTGGTAGTTTGATGGAAACCTCTGTATCCCTATAAATGCGAGTTAAAATCTCGAAGTTGCAGCCCATCCACATGACCCCAATTATGGCCCAAGTTGCTCACAAAACCTGCGCAGCTTCGAAGAAGAACTGCTATAACCGTATTGTACGCGCGGGCGTTCGCTTTTCGTGCTGTGTGGTCTTCTGCTCCTCTAGGGCCTCCGGTGTTGCCTGGCAACTAATGCCGACTGGCAGCAGGCGGGGGAAGGGAGCGGGAGCGCTCGCGATTAGGACCCAATCACTGTGAGGCGGCCTCATGGCGGTCATCAATCACCGGCGTCGGAGGCCTGCTAGCCCCCGCCTCATACCGAACGACCTCCAAGACCGACCGACCTACCAACCGACCGCCCGGCTGCAATCTTTCAAGCGGATAAAAGCAGCGCTAGTATCGTGAGGGCCGAGGAAAGAAGAAAGACCGAAGCTGAGTTTGGCTCTGGAGGCCGTATAACTTTATGGAGTTTAGAGCGTGACCTGGCTCAAATACAACTAATGCTAACGCCGGCCGGGTAGGCAGAGCAGGCACTCAGGCCCGCCAAACCCACTCTCCTCTCGTGGCTGAGGACTAAGCCGAAAGGCCGAACGAGAGAAAGGGAGTAGCGTGCCGCACATGTATTGAGAGAGAGAGACAGAGAGAGAGAGAGAGACAGAGAGACAGAGAGACAGAGAGAGAGAGAGAGAGAGAGAGAGAGAGAGAGAGAGAGAGAGAGAGAGAGAGAGAGAGAGAGAGAGAGAGAGAGAGAGAGAGAGAGAGAGAGAGAGAGAGAGAGAGAGAGAGAGAGAGAGAGAGAGAGAGAGAGAGAGAGAGAGAGAGAGAGAGAGAGAGAGAGTGAGAGAGAGAGAGAGAGAGAGAGAGCCGTAGCCTAGTTATTTCCTACACGAAAATACTGCTACAGCGCGGCGGTAACAAGCTCAGATCTCGGCTACGATCGGAAGGTAACGTTACGCCGGCCGAGGGATTTTGACTCCGTTACGTGCGTGTGCGTTTGAGCGAAGGAGGTTTATCGAAAATGTCGCGTTTGCGTTGAGGTAGGTGGTGTCGTTGAAGTTCGTCCTTTGGATGGGAATACTAGCGCAACAAATACCTCTGACCTGCATGGAAAATGCGGGTACTGACGCAGCGGATTATACTAATCGCGTAAACATTCGTTTGTTGGTAAAATACTTACGCGAGGATCATTAATCGCCTTCGGTGGTAGGGCCGTTGATCGGAAGATATCATCTGGAGAGTCGTTGTATATTTCATGTTTGATGTGAGCATCGGAAGTGCAGAGGGTTAAATTTCAAACGGAATTATTTACGGAGAGCCGAGCGGAAGGTCACTGTCGTGACATCGTGTGCCGTCATCGGGTGCGTCATGTCGACGTTGTCATTGGAACGTCGTCGTCCATTGACCGGTGACGCAGTGGGTGACCTCATTAACTGATGACCACGCGCAGTCGTCATCGTCCCG